>VYYI01002891.1:0-13540 GCA_021029175.1 Bilobella aurantiaca | reverse complement strand
AAAAAAATGTAATCTTGTGAGAAGAGGCTAGTTGTAGTAATTTAACTAAAACGCCAGTCACAAATAAATAATTCACAATGCACTGGAAATATCTTAATTGTTCAGTTGTGAAATTCATGCCTACTGTTCACCTGTTAGTTTAATTTAGTAAATTAATTCTAACCTATTTCCATGTTTTTAAATGGGATACGCAATAACTAGAGTGGAAAATAATCAAATTCAAACTTTTCGATTTAGGAGATGACCACACGGTACTTTAATAAAAAAAAAGTTACTTTTTGCAGTATGGAATTAAATTTTTTATAAAAGAAAAATCTACTTAAGAATCAAAGTGTTGAAATTTTTTTTTATTATCAAAAAGTTTTTTTTTTTCGTACGGAGTATTACAAATATGTGTTTAATTAAAACTCAAGCCCAAATAAATTATTATAAGTGTCATTAAAATAAATTAAATTTTCAATTGATTCCCATCAAAGTTTTCGTTTCCTATTCTTATGAAAATTAAAAAAAAAACTGATTAAAAAAACACTTTTCAAACGATTTTTGAAATTCATTTTGTTTTATTTTTCAAAAATGTTCAACATTAGCTAAAAGTGGAAACTCTCCTATTCCAAAAAAACTCGAATTAACGTGAAGACAGTTGAAACGAGTCACGAAAACAGAAATCGAAATCCTTCAAAATTATTTTTTTTGAAGAATTAAATTTCAAAAAAATAATTAAAAAAAAAACTACTGTACAAATCCAGCCGATAGGTAAAGCCTCCACTTGAACACGTGAGCTTGTATTTTTTAAATTTAGAAAATGAGATTGAATTTCAAAAAGTGGTTGGTAGTGTTCAAAGTGAATTTATGTGAGGGATGCAGCCTCAATCCAACATCTGTTCCTGTTCTGTTTGAATTTCTAGAAAATCAAAATCCATCCGACTGAGTCGCTAATGCTAATGAATGTCCTCACTCTGTCACGACGCCGAGCACAACTCTCAAATCCGCATCAAACACAACTCTAAATCTTCATCCGGACTTATTTCATCCAAAGCTTCAACCCACCGCCTGCTGGACCACACTCAAAAACCAAATCTCTCAAATGAAAACAAAACGTGTCTTATCCTCCGCCGCGCATTTCACTTTCAAACTTCAATTCAGGTTCAAGCGCTCCCTGTTCTAAAAACCATGTTCTAAACTCTGTTCAAAATGTTCAAAACCAAAACTCTTTTGTGTTTCAAAACTTCTGAGCTCCTAGATTGAGCCTCTCATTGGATCATTAGCACAAGAAAACATCAAGTTCCCGGCTCCTTCAAAAAGTCTCCAAAATCACGTCCCATGAAAGATTTACCTCAAAAGGCATTTTCAAAAAAGCTCAGGAACTTTTTTTTTTCAAAAACTTCAATTCTGATCCCACCATTTTTTGAAGGATTAGAACCTAGGACTTAAAATTTTTACAATAGGAACGAACACCTTTTCTGAAAAATCTTAAAAAGGTAAAAAAAAGGAGTAGGGATGCTTTTTTTTTATTAAGCGTACTTACGCTACTTTATAGAAACGCTGTGTCCGTTTGTCTGTTATGCCCTCCAATACCCCATTCAAAAAACTGCTTTTTAAATAAACATTTTTTTTTAAATTTAGTTTTATTTTAGTTTTTTTTTTTAGTATTAAATTTTACAAGCAATTCTAGGAGCGAACACCTTTTTTGAATACAAATATTTGAAGTTTGAAAAATGAGAGAAACAACTTAGGTAGCTACTCTGTGAGAGCGCTCTGTCTATCTGTCCGCCACTTCTGTGTGTGGATAGTCTCGAATGTATCGACATTTTTCAAGTTATTTACCGCTTGGTCATCTGTTAGTTGCACGGGTTTGTGGCAGGCACACAAAATTTCTGCCCTAACAAGTGACTACGCTACTTCCCTACCTCCGTTTCGAGCGGTATATTTTGATTGCAGGGCAATTCAGAGTGCGAGAAACAAAAATCATCTTTTACTCGTTTTTTTTTTGTAGTTTTCAAAAAAAAAATCAGGGATAGAAGCAATCTCCCTCAATGCTCATCTTCTGATTTCTATCCTTAACAACTCTGCACTTAAAAATGTAAAGTCAAGGGCTAATAAAAATGGAAATAAAAAAGGATTTGTGCAGTGCGCACTTCTGTAAAGTGGATGAGATAGTTTTCCATTAGATTTTGTGTTGACTTTACGATTTTGCAAAAGTAAGCAGAAAATTGGAAAGTCGTGGAATAAGTAGAATTCGTAAAATTGTGGCAGAGGAGCAATTTATTAGCCTCTCAACTTGTCCCCTTCCATTCCAATTCTTCTTTTAACTTTTCAAAAAGACAGAATTTCCAGAATTTGGATTTTAGGAGGGAAACTCAAAGTTTCAACTTTCTTCCGCCAAGCGACAAAGGGAAAGGCAACTTTCACTTTTCTAAAAACCCAGAAGATTTCAATTGATTTCAAATTCGAGGAGACTCTATTCAAATTACTTCCAACTCTCGCAGACGAGAGCTTTCTCCAGAATTAGTAAAACCGCCACAAAATCTCTCCAACTTTCCATTTACTTTCTCCAATATTTCCTAAATCAACATTTTAAAACAAACACTGTCAGTTGAAGGTTTACACAAACACTCAAAACATTTCCAAAACCCTCATTTTTTTAAGAGAAAGTCAAAACTATCATTTTTAAAACACTCAAAGAAAATTTCAGGACTTTCACTCTAAACTCAAAATTATTTTACGTAGAGTTTACATTATGTAGAGAGAGCTACTTTATGCTTTTCTTTTAGGATTTGTCCGTCTGTCCGTACTCTAAATTGGCGCGAAAAAGCCTTGAGTTCCACTTTTAAATTCCCCCACCCCATGATTTAAACACTGTATTGGGGTCCACCGGAAATGACCCTAAAGGGTCGTGAACTTACCAAAATGAGAAATAAGGGTCAAAAATCATTTTTCATTAACTGAAAACTTTTTAAAGGTCCCGCACCCCGGGCGTCTCAAAAACGGTATCTAAGGGTAAAAACTCCATCTTTTACGTAATTAGCAAGGGTCCCAGACCCCTGCAGTGCATTTAGGGGTCTGGAAAAGGGTATTTGAACTTAGAATTTTTTCAAGTTTTTCTTAATTAAAGACAGGTAAATTGCTCCTGGTGAATAAGATGATTTCTGAGGGTGATAGCTATTAAGGGTCTTTCGCTACTTTCTAGCCTCCGTTTTCCTACGGTTTCATTTAAATGGCTCATTTTACAAACTCTTATCAATAATTACACTATTCAAAATAAAGCGCTTTTCTAAATCCTTGTTCAAAAGGCTGCTTGAAGCGTCGTTTCCAAGAATTCAATTCATTTATAAATGAATATTAGAGGAGTTAAGATGCATAACGGCGGAAGGGAGTTGCGTCACGTTTAGAAAGTCGTGATATTCAAAAATGCTTTTGTTTGTTTTGAGACGGGGTTTGTGTTGACCGAGAGTTTTTTGTAGACTGTCCCAAGAATGTCCATTAGAGATGTAATTGACCAATTACGTGAGTCCAGATGCTCCTCTCTTGCGATGAATCCTGCGATGAAATAAGAAGCGATTTGGCCTAATGGACAATGGCCAAACCGCAGAAATGCTCAGGAAAGATCAAAGGAAGGAAAAAAGAGGGAATCTCATAATGCATCAGATATTATCCCAAATTTCATCTTTCCGAGAATCGGCCCAAAAAGTACTTTTGACAGAAGGGAACTTCGATAATCGAAGACAAAGGAAATAAATGACAATCAAGCACAACGGAAGATCAGGAGCAGCCATTACGCCTACCGCACTTCAAATTCTCCCGCCAAAAAATTTATACAAAATTTCGAATCAACAACAAAAATGTCAAACATTATGCAAACAAAATACCGTTGATCACTCTTGCACAATCTCGCATTGAATTACTATGCGTTAAATACGTTGATTATGTTGCGTAAAATTCAGTTTAAATTACCTTGATATTAGTTGCGTAGAATACAGTTTAAATACGTTGAATATTTTGCGTAAAATTGTGAATTATAATATTGTAATATTTCAGCGCCGAAATACCAAATTGTAATGGAACGAGAAGTCAGAAGTAAACCTACAGGTTTGCTGCTTTGTCAATTTCAATTTTTTGGTTTTTCGAAATTTCCAAAAATTGTTCTTATTTTTAATTTTAATTGTTTAAAATTACTTTTTCAATTTCATTCGAACCGTAAACATGTCCAAATAAACCACCATTAAACGCTTGTTACAATATCAGTTTCTTAAGTCTATTTTTTTTAAATGCACAACTTAATTTTTTTTAAAAATTAGTAAAACTAACAAAAAATTAAATTTAAACAAAGTAAACAGTTAGTTAATTTTTTTTAACATTGAGTTTGGATTTCGACGCCATTATGCAAACGATTGTGGAAAATAGTTTACTATTTAGAATTGTTGATTGAAAAAGTGTTGAAAATTGTTGATTGAAAAAGTGTTGAACATTTTGGGTTGAAAAAGTGTCGAAAATTGTGGATTGAAAAAGTGTTGAACATTTTGGGTTGAAAAGTGTCGAAAATTGTTGATTGAAAAAGTGTCGAAAATTGTGGATTGAAAAAGTGTCGAAAATTGTGGATTGAAAAAGTGTTGAAAATTGTGGATTGAAAAAGTGTTGAAAATTTGTTGGTTGATTTTTTAAAAAAACTGTTGATGGGAAAACTGTTTACCGATCGTTTTTGTGTTCACTGTATATTTCTTGAGCTGGAATATGATTTTGGGAGAGACCACACTAGCGGAAATGGAGATTTGAGATTCCTTTTGGGTATGAAAGCGTAGCGACGCATTTCATGCTCTGATGAAAATCCGTTTAGGAGGAACATGATCCCAACTGCCGCTGCCAGATGACGACGACACTTCTCCACAATAGCAGGGCCGTCATGCAAAGGGCCCATGAGCCCTTCAAAGGAACCACACTTGATCAGTTTTGTACTCATCCAAGGGCCCCCTCCTCAAATTGGTCCATCAGACCCAGTCAAATTGCTTCCTTTCTCCTCCGTGAGTCTCTACCTCTTTACAAATTGGCTCTTCGTGGAGATATTCCCAGGAAGATGTACAGAGAGATTCGTAAGCATTGTGAGGAGCGAGAATGTTATATAAATGGAGGATTATGGAGACTTTTTAACAAAAGGATTTTTATAATACTTATTATTCAAAAAAGGATTTTCGAAGGTAAAAATACAGGTAGAAATTACAGGTAAGAATACGAGGTTGTCCCACCCTCATCCTGCTTTTCTAATCTCAACTTCATCAATCATCCTTTTACGTAAAAGCAAAACAAATAGAACAAAGTACCTCAAATTCAGCGATTATCACAAAAAAAACGCTGATTCGATTCCTTGCTGCAAATGAACACAATATCAGAGGAATCGAGTAAAATGTGGAAAATCAAGGTTGTCACTGTCAGTGTCCCATAGAGTCAAAAGTGGATTTTTTTTGGTGCTGTCAGAGATCGAGATGGGCCTGAATTAAGGGCTTCCTAATCTTAATCCCTAGGAATTTCCCTTGTCCTTTGAAAATGACTCGAAAATGATGCGAATTTAAATTAATCCACTTTTTGTCCTTTCAAAACATTTTCTGGGGTCAGGGTCTTCCTAATTCCATCAAAAATGCTTTAGGAAAATACTTGCAAGCATTCGATGCTCATACTTGCCCAGCATATGTGCTTGCGCAATTAATCTTGATCATAATTTTTTTTTCATGTGAAGCTAAAGTTACTTCATTATTATTCTCTCAGTATCAACCTTGCCTCGTCATCTTAGCTTTCTTAAGAATTTTGTTGGTTACTGACAGTTTTAAATGGGTTATTAAAAGTAGCGAAAACCACTTTATGCTCATGATCAATCAGTCTGTCCGTCTGACCGGCCACAAAATTACTACATAAATCAACAACAGTGCAACGGGAGTCGAGCAAAAGCGTCCCAGAAGTACCCCGAGCCGAAAGGGTCCAAAAAATTCTTTTTCATGAAATGAATAATGGCAAAAGGGTACTTAAGGGCCAAAAACGATTTTGGCCACTTTTTCATAAAGTTAAATATACCATGGGACGCAGACCTCTAGAAAACTCCTAGCGGTCTCAGCTCTTTTAATCATGTCAAAAACTAGTACTTGATTAAAGTGTCTTTCGCTACTTTGTAAAATCGGTTTTTACTCTCAAAATGAAAAGCAGCGTTTTGGACAACTTTTCAGCGCTGGGGCTGGAAGACGATCAGAAAATTGTGAATTCTTAAAAGCAGCCTTCTACGAAGGACGCTGCATCAAGAAAAAATTGTGAAATTTGAGCTTTCCTTGCATGAAAAAGGGCAAATTGAGTCGCTAATGACGAAGCATTAGCATAGAGTGAATCGGTTAAAAATAGGTTGACGGCGGAAATCCCTGTGGAGTGAAGAGCTCCTGTCACCTCCTTAGCTTCCTGTCTCGAGCGACCGCGAGGGCTGGAAGACAGGTCCAGATCCAATTAAAAGAGTTGCTGGAGCGCTGGAAGGGCTGGAAGAGGCTGGAAGGGTTGATGAGGAATTCTGATGTTTAATGGGAGCCATTTATCATTGAATGGAGACGAAGAATGTCCTAATGGCCTTCTGCTCATGAATAAAAATTATTAAAAGAAGAGAGTGGGAAGGAAGAGTGAGATTAGTATAGTCGTGATGTTTGAGATGATGATGAGAGATGGTGGTGGAGCAGATGACATTTGACAGGAGCCAGTCACCACCGATTTACGTCTTCCGCATCTCTGCTCCACCGATGATCCACCGTCGCCTCCACCGCTCCCTATGGCCACAAGGAAAGAAACCGTGACTCAGATCGAAAAGGGAAGGATGCTGCCAGTATCCGTATCCTTTATCCTATCCAATATCCATAAATATCCAAAAACAGCTATCCCTTATCCTTCTTCAGCCTTCTCAACAGCCTGGAATTTGATATCCAACAAAACCAGCCTCTGTTTAGGTTTACGGTGTTGTTGACGAGTGACGTGACTCTTGTAGGTCAAGTGACGATTCAGAGCAACTGCATCGGGTTTAGCGTTGTTGACGACTGACCCTTGCAGGTCAAGTGACGATTCTAGGACATTGCATGGGTGTTGTTGGTGGCTGACCCTTGAAGGTCAAGTTGACGATTCTGGGCCACTGCATGTGATTTGGTTGTTGTCGATGGATGACAAGACCCTTGGAGGTCAAGTGACGATTAAGGGCAATTGTAGTCATAATTGCAGTAGCAGAGACCAAATTAACGATAATCGCTGGACACTTCTATCCTTAAATGAGACATACCAAGACGATTTAGTCAATTAATTAGTCCATTTATCAGTTAATTGACTTATTTTCGTCAAGGGACTGACTGGTTTGCGTGTGGCGACTGGCGACTTCCTGCTGAATCCTGAATCCTGAACCTGATAGCTAGGTCTTTTCTAGTCCACATCTCCATTACTTTTTAATGATTGATTTCGAATCAATTAGTAGTTAAATTAAAGTGGTTTTGATTAATTGAAGTTAAAAAGTAAAAACAGAACAGTTAAAAAAAAGACACATGTTCAAATGTCAAGGGCAAATTATTGTTCCGGTCTAAGTAGAGGTTTCCAAAATGGCGTAGAAATTATTAGTGCAACTGTTGCGTCTGCTTACTCACTGCTTCCACTCCAAGCCCAAATCAATGTTTGAGCATTGAACAAAGATAATTGACTTCAGTCTATTACTTAATGAGTCTCTTAACTCGCTAATTAAGTTGAGTAATTAAATATATAATTAAAATTTTACTAAATGCTTCAGCACATTTGCACATTTAGACAAATCGTGTCACATCGAGGAGCTGTTAGTACAACCGAAGTGAATTAAATGGCGTTTGTCTGCCTACCCTGATTGGCGCCAAAACAAAGAATTTTTTAAAATGTAAAATGTATTTACATTTAAATGTAGTACAACTTACATTTACATTTTAAATGCAATTTGCTGATTTGTATTTTTTTTTTGGTGATCATTGTTTTCTTTTCTTTGTTTTACAAAAGTTAAATTAATTGATTGATTAATTGAGCGTAAAATTGACGATAACTAATAATTAACGAAAGCATAGCACTATGCAACAAGAGAGCAAGGACGGCTTCGAGAACAAAAGGTAAGGTTTGTGGTGATACTGAATCGCTGATCGAGAATCGCTGATCGTGATTAGAATGTTTGAATTATTGTAAAACCTTAATTTTCGTTCTCAATTTATAGTCGGGGTTCACTGATGCAGAGGTGCGTTCCGGGGTTTTCTCCAGGATTCTCCAGGACTTCGTCACTGCCGCTTCGTCAACATTCGTTTGTCAACAATTTCCCTTTATCACCCTCACGCTAAACCCTTCCTTAATTCTCGTCATTTTTTCCAGGACTCTTCCCTGCTGGAGACTCCAGGAATGTCATCGCTGGAGAGTCCTGGAAGCAGCGTCTTCTAATTCACCCAAATTTCCATTCTTAACGAAGACGCGCTTCCAGTCCTCCTCCTGCAAATGCTTCTCTTGATGAAGGATGAGTCACGTAGGAAGGAAGGGAAGCTTTGGGATCCGATCTCCAGCGCTTTTCGGAATTTTGATGCAGGAATCGCTGCTGCCAAGAAGGGTTCTTTCAACGGAGCAAACATTACCCTTCGGGAGCCCCACCCTTACCACGGTGCACCCCCCACTTCCACGGCGCCCCCTCCTCCAAGCATCCACTGGAAAATCTGTCCCGCGTCATTATTTATGCAAAACCCTTTCTTCATATGCAATTCATTTGAGAGAGCGAAAGTCAGCGGTTCCAGGAGGCAGCGATCCAGAAAAGCAAAAGCAAAAAGCCGTTCAGCCCACCGCCGCCGCCAAACCTCTGCGCTTTTACCTTATCATTCAAAAAAAGCTCCTTCACGACGACACGTCGCTGCTGGCAAAGGAAAAAAGTCCTCACCTGGGCACTTCTACCTAAGGAGGGCCCTTCATTAGCATAATTTTCATTAGGCCCTTATTCAAAAAAGGGCTCTACGATTCATTGCCAACCGTGATCACCTGCCCTGCTACCATCGTCACCGTGCGCCGCGTGGACTTGATTTATTTGGGTCAGGAGATAAGGCCGGCTGCTGCATAGGGAGTGGCGCTGATTGCAAAAAATCCTTCATCGCTGACGCTGACGCTGCAAAGTAACAAAAAATTTCACTTGTTTGAGCTTTTGTGACGATGACGATGTCTCTTTTTCACTCAATTTGCAATATTTTTTGTTCCTCTTCTCTCACCAGTATACAGAGGCTTTCAGAAGGAGGGGGAATGAGTCATGCGATTATTGGGAAGGATATGAGGCGAGGAGGAGAGAGCCCCACTTAAGTACACGAGAAGTGAGAAAATATTCATTAGCTCATTTGCTATTTCTGTTGTGTGCTCAGGGAGTGACGTTGCTTGTCCTTAGGAATGTACAGTGCATTTCTCAAGAATGTACAGTGTATTTCGTTGCTGAGGAAGATTTCACTGTACTTCGTTTAGTGAAGGTTGTCCCAAGGAAAAGGAATTTCTGCCCATTTGCATCATCCCTCGTTTCAGCTAAAGGCCATTCTCGTTTCCTCTTCCTTATCTAATCGCTACACAACACTTCCACAAGCATCCAGCTTATTCTACTGCAGCAGTATCAAAGTATCAGCCACCGCCGCGACGACTCCTTCTTTCACTGTGCCACGGTGTAACTTCAAGGCCACGGTGTTCTCGAGAGTCACGTGATGGAGGACTTAGCCCTTGGCGGCCCCTCGCCCCCACCGGCCTGCTCCAGCGAAGGCTGTTTCAACAACCCCAAAACGTCGGGAACCCCGCAAGAGAAGCTGACGTACTGTGCCAATTGCTTCTCAAACGTTTTCGAGTCCACTTTCAACCTGAACAATGGAAAAGGGCCAAGGACCCCTCCCAAGGTCAAGGTAATGCTCTCCCCTCACTTTTTGTCATGTCAAAGTGGTCATCAGTGGTCATTTTGTCATGTCAAGCTGGTCATCTCGGTGCATTTTGTCATAGTCAAAAACACTCAACGGTTTCAATATGTTCAGTCCAACTGTCTCAATTTTTGCCATAGTGAGCAGTGTCAATGTAGTAATTGTCAATCATTGTCTTTCAAGTTTTATGTCAATTTTGTCATAGTGCAACATTGTCAAGTTTGTCATTGTTCTAACATTGTCAATTCCGTCATAGTCCTACAGTGTCAATTCTGGTCGATAGTCCAACAATGTCAATTATGGGCATAACTCCAATATTGTCATTTTTGTCATAGACCAGCATCCTCAATTTTATGATAAGCCTTAACGGGGTAAATTTTTGTCATTTTCGAACACTGTCAATTTTGGACATAGTCCAACAGTGTCACGTGGAAACGTCAAAACGTAGATTATTTTTAGTTGTCAATGGTCGAACAGGTTTAGGTTTAGGGGTTAAGTTAATCCGGTCAATGACCTCGTGATGACCTGAGGCTTTTTGCTAATTTGACCTTTTGACCTCTTGTGTGTTTTAGCCACCGCCACCGCCTGCCAAGCCGAGCAAAGAGAAGAGGAGTGAGGGTATTCCAGGAGCGCCGTTCCAGTGCAAAATCTGCAAGGGGTCCCTGCACGGAAAGACCGTGGAGTCACTCGTAAGTTGCTGGAACGGTTCCCGGAGTTCACGCACGGTCCTTAAGTGACTGTTAATTGCAGCAATTAATTATCACTTTTAATTAACAACCGTAATGTCTTCCTTCCCTTCCAGTACTTCAACCTTAAATTTATTCTCTTCCTTCTCTCATTGGTTTAGGCAGGTGAAGTTTACTGCCGTGAGTGCTACGATGGCCACATTAAGAAACTCCGTTGTTCCGGCTGTTTCGAGGCATTTACCAAAGGTAAATACCTTGTTTTTCAATTAAAACTTAATTAGAACAAAACAGGTTGTAAAAGGCTTCGAAAAAAAGAAAAAAGACTAGAGCCTTTCTAAAAAAAAAAGTTTAAAAAAGGCGTTTAAAAAACCCGGAATAAACAGATTGCTTCAGAGGGTCGAGCATGGTACACTTTTTTTAAGTTAGAAAAATGATGCTTCCTCGGGTGAAGTAACTATTTGCTTTTTAAACCTAACTTTTAAGTTTAGAGTTTATTTTAAAAGCAGGTTTAAGTGGTAAACGTATTGGTGCCAAGTCAGGCACTTGCATTCTACTCTGCTTGAGTTATGGGACTTCATAACAAGTAAGCCTTGGTAGTAGAATGCATTGTGGCTTTTTGGTCACAAATTTGAAAGTGAACCATATCATCACATTTATAAAAAAAAAAAAGACTGCTGACGTTTTGAACAGCACATTTTCAAAAACACGTTTTGCCCCAAGGTATATAGAATACTTAAGATAATAAAATAGGATACTAATAGGTTTTGCCCTTAAAACACGTTTTGAATCAGTGAATTTTTAAACAACACTTTTTGAACAGGGAAGTTTCAAAAACACGTTTTCTGGTTAAATACTTTTTGAATCAGTGCCTTTTCAAAAACCTTTTTGAACAGCGGTTTTTTTTAAAGGCTGTGTTTCTGTTTGAACAGATAACGTGATGGTGCTGTACTCGAACCGACCTTGGCACCGCAGTTGTTTTCGCTGTGCCAAATGCAGCCAGCCCATTGGTTCCAAGAGCTTTACGCGTGAGGAGGAGGACTCTGTGTACTGCGAGGACTGTTACTTTCAGAAGAGCGGCAAACAGTGCGCCAAGTGCAAAAAGGTGTTTTCGACGAGCGGTGTTTGGTTCCGGAATGAGCACTACCACAAGGAGTGCTTCAACTGCGCCTTCTGCGTCCAGCAGTTGGGTGACAAGGAAGTCTTTGTCCATCAAGACAGAATCGTGTGCGGACCGTGCTACGACGAACAGTTCCTCAAGAAGTGTACCAAGTGCCTCAAACCCATGCTCGGTAAGCCACTCCCTTTGAGCTTCCGGCTCATTTCCACCAATCACGGACTTTCTTGACAAATTTTGACCAATCACGTAACGACCTTGACATTCCATGTCCTACACAATGTCACCAATCGCTGAATTTTACCTTCTTCCTGAACTTCATTTTTCAACTAAAATATAATTAGTTGAGCGAGGTTTTCAAAAAATTTTAATGAAATAAAAGATTTTTTGAAAAACTAAAGGTTCGCATGTAGTTGAAAAAATAGTTACTTCACTCAATGAGTTTTTTAAATTTTCAAAGGGTTCCCTCCCATTGTCCTCAAATCTAACAGCTAAAGTTTGGAAAAAATAGTTACTTCACCCACACTTAAGACATTTTGTTTTGCGTTTGCTGGATTGCAGAATCGTTTGTTGGTGGAGCGTGTTTGGGAGTTGTTAGAATCACGACTGAGGGCATGTGAGCGATTGATTGGAAATCAATTGAGTTCAATCACGATTGAGTGTGTTCATGCAAATTTCAAATATTGTAGAGCTCTTGTTGACATTGTGTTTCGTGAGTTGATGGAGTGATTGGGTTGATTGATGATTGAAGGATATTGATTTGTGTTGTGATTGCAGGTGAGATAATTGAGTACGAGGGAGATCCGTACCACGTGGGGTGCTTCGTGTGCTCGACCTGCACCAACCCCCTGGGGGAGGCGAGCTTCATTCCGCGTGAGGGCAAGGTCTTCTGCGAAAACTGCTTCTGCATGGAATTCGGCAAGATCTGCAAGAAATGCGGCCTCACCGTGTCCCCCACGCACGGTCACGGCCTCGTCTACCGCGGTGACCACTTCCACTCAGACTGCTTCGTCTGCACGCACTGTGCGCAGAGCCTCTCCGGACAACTCGTCCACACGCACAAGAACGAGGACGTGCCCTACTGCGGACCCTGCTACGACAACCTCTTCTCAAACAGATGCACTGCATGCAAAAACATCATTTCAGGTCAGAGGTCAAACGAAAGAAATATTTGAGGTCAGAGGTCAAACTTCCAAATTAAAAAAAAATCATGTCAAATCAGAGCTCAGGCTTTAAAAAACATTATTTCAGGTCAGGGGTCAAGTTTTAAACTTAAAAATTAACAATTTGGGTCAGAGGTCAAATTCTAGAAAATCATTTGAGGTCAAAGGTCAAACTCTCTGTTTAATGAAACTTTTTTAACATTGGGAAGGAGAAGCACTTTTTTGTCTTTGATTTCAACGTCTTTTTGTGATTTTAAACTTTTTTTAAAACTTGATTTTGGAGCACTGTTTCCTCTTGTTCGTGCAACCTGTTGATTTTGATTTGATTTTTTTTCTCTTCGTCGTTTTCCAGGTGTGGTTGGATCCAAGTACATTTCTCACGAAGGTCGACACTGGCACGAAGAATGGTAAGTCAACGCTGAATCGCTGCAAAGCGTTCTGTTCTGTAAATGACTGATTTTGGATTTTCAAAATTCAAAAAAGTTTAGAAAAGTTTCAAATTTCACAAACTTTGGTTACAATTAAAAAAAATGTTCTCTTTTTTGAATTTTGAAAAGTAAATTTGAAAGGGATTAAACAATTCAGAATCCAAAAATATTTAATAACTAATTTCCAATTGTAACGCTGCACCCGAGGTGCCAGCGAAACTTA
>VYYI01002890.1:0-13542 GCA_021029175.1 Bilobella aurantiaca | reverse complement strand
TGTGATGATTTGGATGCATGAGGGATTAGTGTTACCATGTCAACGGGAGTAACCCAATTTACTCCTCGCAATCATGTGTAAGTATGTAGTTTGTGTATGTGTGTGACTGAGATTGGAACCTTTTAACGCGCTAAAAGTTTGGAAAGATTCAATATTGTCTTTCATAGTAGACCAGATCGCATGATTACGATCGAAAGGGAATATTGGGTGGACAACCCGAGAGTCTCCTCTGTAAACATGAGACTTTCCTATTCTCCAGAGATGTCGCACTACTTTTATTTTACAGATCGGTCGAGTGCAAGATGAATTGACGGTCCTGGTGGACGGTGAACGGCAGAATGAGAACGTGGCTTTTACCGTGACTGATCTTGGAAAATTCGGCCATTGGACTGTTGCGTAAGGCAGTAGTACTTTCAGCATTTTCCCCAACTTTTTCCCCAGTCTGGACTGATCATTAATAGAGATTAACTTGAACCATGGCGGATGCATGTTTACTATTTATTTATTTTTTCCAAACTTTTCCCTCCAGGAATCAATCATTCAGGCTGGAGTTGGCGTCCGAGGGGGAGAAAACACTTGATTTACTCGTGGAGAATTGGGGTCGTGTCAACTTTGGAGGTCCCAGTGCATTTGAACAGAGGAAGGGCCTATTTGATCAAACCGTTTTGATCGATCAGACCCCGGTCTACAATTGGGAAATCATTCCTCTGGAATTTAAGGGCTCGTGGGTCCGGAGGTATGGTTTCACATCGTATATGACACTTGTAAAACAGTGCCCTCTTGTACACCCGCATGATCCGCTCCATTTGACTCACAACAAATTTCCTTTGTTCCCACTTCTCGTGTGTGGCTAAAGCCTGACTGGGTTGAGGACGTTGGAAGAAGGACGGAAAACGACACTCCGTGGACCCATTCTGGTTCAGTCGACCTTTGAAATAGTGGGGGAGCCTCAGGACACCTTTTTGGACATGTCTGCGTGGAACCGAGGGAATGTATTTATTAATGGCTTCAACATCGGGCGGTACTTTAGGGCCGGACCGACGAAAACCATGTACGTGGCCGCACCCTTCTTGCAAAGCGGGACTAATACGGTAAGCCTTCACGTCCTTCACACTATATTTATACTCTCCCCCCTTCGCTCTCCTACGTGTACTCCAGATTTATATCGAACCCCCTTCGGCCCTCGCACCTTCAACTGCTGCAACCTGTTTGCTGTGCCCGAGCTTCGTACGGCTATACCGCTACCACCGCAATACTGCCACTATACGTTTGTATTATTTATTAACCGTATCTCACTCTGCTCCTTGTATGGACTCCTACAGGTGACTATTTTCGAGCTGTACGAGACCGCCACGGACATCATTTTCACCAATGAGGAGAACCTTGGCCCACCGTCTCCAATTTTCTAACTCTGACCAAGGCGCAAATGTACAATAATTTCTCATGTCCAATGAATCAAGTCTCTCTACCTCTGTGAAGTGATCTGCTCAATATTTTTTCCACACGTACATGAATGCCGGCACCTGTTCACATGCTCACTGCAGTTAACAAATTTTATCCATTCTACATTAAACAGCTGGTTTTTTGCCACGACGGGCTAGTTTGAAAAGTTGTCATTATGCTAAATCTCTCAATTCTGAAGCTGAAGAAAACTCATTAGTGTGAACGACTACCGCTGGCTGGTCATTTCGGGTAAATCCGGCTTGAAGCCCGCTTCACGTCTACTTGTAGCCTGGCTCCAATGTGGGAAAGGTGGATACTATGCATCACTTGTGAGCAAAGTGGTTATTAGTAGGACTTGAGAGTACAACTGGGCTTGTTCACAACATGATTAATTGACTCGCCATTAAGTCTGCTTCAGCCTTATCCTTTTGACACGCAGATAGATTGGACTGGAACCACACACCGGAGACATTCCACTTGACGTTGACAGCTATAACGAGCCCATGTCTACAGCAAGTTTCCACGGCGGAGCATTTATATGGAACCTTGCGGGGTGTGTACGAGGTTGCAGCTCTCCAATCCACTATGCTAATCAGGGACGAGTGTGTGCCTCTCTCCCCTGTGATTATATTGTCACCTGACTCACGGGATGACAGAGCCGGGCCTAATCTCCACATAAGATTATTTAAAGCTTGAGGATAGAGGTCGGCAGTGGGTACTCTCGTGGCCCTCTCCACTAGGCACCAGGCAAGTGGTTTTTACCGTATATAAATATCGCCAATGCACTCCACCACCTGCTCTCACACCCCTACACACTTGAAGATCCGAAAGAGCTTGATTGAATTTTATACGCCCACGTGTAATTTGCACCAATAGCCCTCTTTAATATATAGTTTCGCTCAACTACTTCTTCTCTTGCACCCATCCACATCTACATACATACATATGAACGGATCCACTCCAATTTTCCTACGGCCTTCATCTCCTGGTTACCGGAGCCTAAAGGGATTTACAACAACAGCAGCAGCAACATCAACAACAACAACTACTGAGGATAGCACTTGATCACGAATATCACTAACAACATACACAAACTACATACTTACACATGATTGCGAGGAGTAAATTGGGTTACTCCCGTTGACATGGTAACACTAATCCCTCATGCATCCAAATCATCACATTCCAAATTCTTCCATGTTCCAAAAGCAGCCTAACGGTGGTGGTGGTAAGTCGGCACTACATTTTGAATTCAGAAAAGAAAAATTTCAAAAGCAAAATGACCCAAAATTCCTACCCATCTTTAAAGCCGGGGAAACGTTGAAAAAGCGTAAACAGTGAGAGGGACAAGACGGTCGGTCTGGCTTACTGTACGCTTTTAACTTTCTCACATGGGATCCTCTATGCTACATGGTTCCGTTCGCGGCGCTATTTCTACGAGTTTCCAGAACTTTCCTCAGCACCGGCCGTGCGTACATAATGGTGGAATGCGTACATGATGGTGCCCGTTGTCCTTTGGCGAGCTGACTGTGAGTGAGACGTGCCCCAGAAATGTTCTCGGCTCACAGTCGTCGTGTGTGAGTGAGGGACAGGAGCGAGAGGAGCGCGTGTGGGGATGGACCACCATGTGCGCGTGTGTGCCAGCGTCCATGGGCCATGCACGGCTGGGTGGGTGGGTGGCTGGATGGCTGGTTGACTATAATGATACTAGGATAGTGGTGATGCTGCGTTAGCTCCCGTAATACGGCCTAACTTATGTACTACAGGAATGGATGTGATGGAAAAATGGAGATACAGTGTATGTAAGTACACATTTTCTGCCGGGCAAATTCTCTCCCTCATGCTCGGTGTTCCCTGTGTTATAGTGGTAGTAGTAGTGTGTGAGCCTGGCGTGTGTATGTGACAGGGATGAGAGTGTGGAACTTTTTACTTGTGTGAGCATTATTAGAGGGGAAAGTAGAAGTGGGAGCCTTGATAGTAGTGACCGAGTGTCGGGAGCAAAGGGGGAAGAGAGGAGGAAGAGAGAGAGGGAGAGAGAGAGGAAGAAAAAGAGAAACTGGGAGAAAGACGTGGACGACGACGACTGTGAGGGGATATAGGAGGAGGACTGAGGAAAATCCCACCAAGGAATGGAATGGAATGGAATAGTCGGAAAATTCAGAGAATCTTTTGCGCATAAATCGATTTTCAAGCTTCAGAGTCGTCTGCTCGTCTCCTCCTCAGTGTTATACAGACTCTCTCCAACCGACAAGCTTCCAATGGTACGGAGAGGAGCAGACCGCCGCCGTTTCCAAAATTTCTGCTGAACTCAACACTTTGCTCTGCTGTGTGCGTGCGTGTGTGTGTCTGCTGGTGTCTTTTTCTCTCGCTCTATCTGTCTCTCTCCGTTTCTGTGTCTGCCTATCTCCGTATGTGTATTCTCAATGACGAGGATTTTACACTCCTTCTTCAATTTTTATCCATTTCCTCCTCCGTCATCTCTTCAACTCCGTACGTACAGAGGATGAGCCGGTGCTGTGCTGGTGCTACGAATCTGTAGACACAGAGACACACAAATAATCATCACACTTTTACCGCTGGGCAGGCATGGGAGGCAGATTTTAACGGAAGGAAAAAGTGAAAGTTACCGCATCAAAGGGGAAAAAGCCTGTGTGAAGTGTGTTTTTCTTCTTCATCTGTCTCTCTCTCCCTCCAGTTCTGTCTATATCTCGTCTAACTTCTCCGATCATCATCGTCTTACTTTTTCCATCCATATCCTTTTGAAGGTTGTCATATAAATGTATATATACATACATGTGTGTGGATGGGGGGAACTTTAATATGAGACCAGAGATCACACAGTTAGTCTGTATAGGAAGAGTAAATAGCGTGGGAATTTTCTCTGCGTTTCAAATCTCCCGAAAAGTCATCCCCCTTTCCGTTCACTCTCAAAAGTCATCCTGCTCGTCATCGTGTTTACAGTGAGTGGGCGACGATCTTCGACTTCTGCTTCTTCGTCGTCGTCGTCGTCGTCGCAGCCGCCTAACCTTTCTCACAATTCTTCGCACAACAATCTATTTATATATCTCTTCCTAATGCTCCCAACCCGGAGGAAAACTATGTGAGAATAACATCACATTTTACCAGTTCTCTCCCAACCCCCGACATCATCGGATACGGCGGGAATCTTCAAAGTCCTCCCGAACCAAGTCATATACTAATATATGTTCCTTACGTTGGACATGTTCTTGTTGGATTGTCCCAGCAGTCCATTCCACACCATGTGTCAGTAGTTCTGAAAGGGGTAGACAATAAGGGAGTCAAGTGATAAATCCATCGTTTGAAGGAAGGACATATACAGAGAAAGAAAGAAATAAAAAAAATATGTACATTCTGTGCTCCTTTGAACATTGACGAAATATGGTGGTGGTGGTGGTAGTGGAAAAACCATCCGAGTTGGACGAGCGTGGAAACTTGGTTCAGAGCCAACAACAACAACAAGGACGAGCAGTGTTGGTCAGTTCACATAAATCATCCGTATTTTTCTAGAAAAAGTCCCGATCCATCATCCTTATAGTCGTGCCCTGAGAGGCGGAATAAATATTCGCGAGAGAAACATTTATTCTCTGTCTTGAATCCTCCAAAAGATTTTCCTTCCCTTCACCATCATCATCATCATCGGCCTCGTCCATTCAACCCGATCCCCCCCCCAAAGTCTTTTATCTGAAAATTTCAACAATTATAATTCCCCCATGGCCGAGTGACAAGCTGAAGTGAGAGAAAAAAAAATCTTGTCCAAGCTTCACTCCATTTCGAATAGAATAGAAGAAACTCACAATCACAGTCTGCTAAGTTGACCCGGAAGAGTGACTCTTGATCTTCCATTGTTTGATTTGAATTCTCTGCTCTCTGGTAATTTTCTCGCGGGAGAACTATGAGCCAGTACAGACGCAGGCGCCTTCCCAAAAAATGATCAATCTGTGAAGTCAAAAGAAACCAAGTACAGTTAATATTATGGATTTCCCAACTTCATCCTCCATTTATTTTGACAGCCAACAGCCAATTTTCCATGATGCAAGTGATGCAATACACACACACACACTTATGTATTTACCTCTATTTGTGCCGGAGTGAAGTATGGATACTGATCCCCTCTCCAATATTCGCCCTCCCCATTCTTTTCCACAAGAGGTCAGGGGTCAGGGTTGGATTATATACACATATATTTATATACATAAGCGGATAAAAACTGTTGGGTTCTTTCCGGCTTAAAGTGACTGTCCGTTCCGTTGGGCCGTTCAACCAACTCGCACGCCATCCCGTACATGATTATAAATGAGCGCCCTTGTGCGTGAGAGCCCAAGGATAACCCATCCAATGTTTTTGTACTGGATCAGCAAGTAAATGAAGTGGGTGAAAAATGGGCACATCTTCGCCCCTCTTGTCATTACTATACATATTCCGACTATATGGATGCACTCACTGCCTCACAGCTCCCATTATTTCGTAGCCATTAGTAAGTGTCTTCGGACCCGACTCCCGTCTCACTCCCTCACAGCCAGTCAGTCAGTCAGAAGGAACCGCAGTGAAGCGGACTCTCTGACCGGCTGACAGAGTGAGCCATGTTTTGGTTGGACAAGTGAGGTCACTTCCCCATCCCCCTCTGTACCATATTTATATATAGTCGTCATCAAGGAGTGTACTGGCAGGTCACTGACAGTTGGAATCCGAGCCCCGGGTATTATATACACCACTCCCATTCATTTCCCATGACAGTTCTTCCTGTGTTGATGATATTACGATTGCAAGAGTCCGCCATACTGTGAGATATGGAGTTTCACAAGAGCGTGCATACATGGGTGAGGGGGTGAACCCTTCAGTCAGTTGTCAGGCCTTCTGGCGTGTGTGTGTGTGTGTGTGTGTGTGTGTGTATGTGTGCGTGTGCGTGTGAGTGTGTGTGAAGGATATGGAGGAGGCGAGTCAGATGTTAAGCGTGAGTGAAAGAGAGTGAGATAGGGAGGGAGAGAAAGTGAGATAGGAAAAACGAATGGCTGTCATAGTCCTATATATTATGTTATTATTACATCAAAGTACTTTCCTCCCACGGCGGAGGGATATGCATGCCCTGCTCCTCATGCCCAAAACGCGTGTGTACGTATGAACTTTCTCATTGTAGGAACAAAACTTAATTATTGGTTCGATTGATTTGCTTTTCAGGAAGGAAGATTTATGGTGACAGGAGGTGGAAAATACTACTGCTGCACCCCGACAGACTGACAGACGGTGTGGAAATCTTTGTAGGATTCGGCTCGTTCTCCGGGCTTACAAGTAGTTGTACATATGTGTGTGAGCGCTTCCGTGTTTCCCTAGTGCGGCGGAGGGAAATTGGTGGAGAGATGGAAATTGGATTGTTGTTCTTTCTGTAGTGGTTGGTACAGCACACATGTGGGCGGTGGTGCTCCTCAAGCTCTGCTACTAGTGATCATGATGATGATGATGATAATGGTGCTGGTAGTGGACTCCGCTAAAGGTTTTCGTTCCACTCCCCTCCTCCTTCGCCTTCTCCATCATCATCTTCTTCGACTTCTCCACCCTTGCGTTTCACTCGGCTAAACTCTTGCCATCGGCCCGCTTCATCGTCTCTCAGCCGCAGCTTCTTTTTCATCCCTCCTAGAGGTGGAAGGGGACGACGAGGACTCTTGATACTCTACTCGACCTCCTTGTTCCATTTACTTTCCATTTGATGCGGGATCTTCTTCTTTTCCCAAGAAGAACGGAGCCGGAGGATCCAGGGAATTGGGGACACGTTTGATTTTAAGACACTATAAATATATATATATATATATGTATACTACTGTTACTACTACGTCATCCGATCTTCATCCCCATCTCAGCCTCTCCCCGGGGCCTTCATCTCTGGCGCTATAGTGGAGGGGAGGACTGAGTGTGTCAGTGGGGAGGACGGCGGGAGGGGTCGCGACGAGGGATCCGCGTATGCGACGTACATTATTACACTTGCAAGTCCGGGGTTGTGCATTGCATGTGGGCTAAAGTGTAACTTTGTGAGCCGTGAGAGTGCTAGATAGCAGCTATCCCCTGTTCAGTGGCTGCAGCTGTGTGACAGAGTTTCTCATTATTACCAGCCCACCTCTAACTATATCTCCTGGCGGTTACTGGCTGGGGACGGGGAGGTGTGTGGTGGTAGCCCAGTGGTAGGTGCACCCATTAATTTTGTGGTGGAATTATGAAGGGCGTGAGCCTGGTGGTGGTACGGGACTGACACGGAGTGGAAGGCGCGGACGTGGGACACGTGAAATTATCCTGTGGCCACACCACTCATCATACCCCGCTGCTATGCGCATAGGCACGGACGACGGAGGAGTTGTACAGCTGACGAGGACGCCGCGGACGACACGCACTGCTCCACCACCGCCCGCCCATGGAATGGAAAGTAATGGAAAATGTGATATGATGTGAGTAATGGATGGAACAGGTGTGTGCCCCCTCTCACCAACGTCTTCTTCAGTGTCCCAACGACCAGCTCCGCCCGGCTCTCTCATTGTGCGGAAGGAAAAATTTAAACTGAGACTCTGGCGGGAATCTCTTGCTGTGGGTCATCCCCTGAGAATTTTCCCACCCTTCAACAAGGGACTACTACAACTACAACTACTTCTACTACCACTTCTCTCCCATGTGGACTCGCTCTGTGACTCAGGCACGGCTCGGACAGTGGGTCGAGACTACTACGGTATTGCCAATTTGGTGGACAGGGATTGGAATTGCAGAGTTACTCAGTGGAAGCGTGCTCCTGTTATTGCGAATGTACAGCTTGTGCTCAGTGGACTTGTCGTAGTATCTGGCACGGTGACAGCGGCCATATACTTGACCGGACATCAAGTACTCCTTAGGGCAGTGGACCTTGGTGGACAGGTGATAGGAGTCGTAGGTTTCCTGAGTAGGGTAGGACTATTAGTGGATACGGACTTGAGTTCACAGCTCTCTGGTTCGGGGACGGAAAGGGAGACGAAGGCCAGGGCTGTCTTATTCATCTTCATCTTCTTCTCCTCCTCCTCCATCTACCGCGACCGTGGACGGGATCCGTGAAGAGAATTATTATGTCGGGGAAACGACCCGTCTTCTCTCTCGGAGGTCGTAAAACAGTGGGCGGTAGCGGGGAGCGGATAGTCAAGTACACGTCAGGTCATCACCATCATCAGCCGGGCGACAAGGATGATGATCTCGAAGACATTGCCATCGTCTCCAATGCGGACATGGGTGAGGTCACCTATGGCGCCGGCCAAGCTACCAACTACATCCAGAGCAACGGACCGCGAGTTGTTCCAGGTTGGTTTTGTGAACGTTTACCATGCCATCGTCTCCAATGCGGACATGGGTGAGGTCACCTATGGCGCCGGCCAAGCTACCAACTACATCCAGAGCAACGGACCGCGAGTTGTTCCAGGTTGGTATTGTGAACGTTTACCAACACCTTGTCCCATACATATGTATATGTATATGCGCTCCGAATAACTGCGTATTCACTGCTGCAGTTTCACAGTGTTTTGTGAACTTGGGTAGGGACCTTGACTAGTCGACTTGTGTGTCAACTCGAGCTGGTGTGAAGGGGCGCGGGAAGTTCAACTCCGAAGCAATTCCATGCCTTATGCTGCCCGTCGAAAAAATAAAGTTTAAATTCATCTTGTCAGATTTCATACTACACACACTCACACACATGCATTCATACGCTATGAATTACCTCAAAATAATTTGGAAATACTTTGGAACAGCTGGGCGGACCTCCAAGATGCATTGCATAGTTTTTTTTTGAGATCCAGATAAATCCTTGAGACGTTTTGAAATACAGCTATCTGCAATGTGTTGAACCAGACAGTTCTGAGTATGATGAGACACGGATCCCTTGGGGTCATCCCTGTACGAGTCAGAGAGCGGGTACTTATCCAACTAAAAACTGTACATAACTTAAAGTAGTTCTGAGAATGAGAAGATGAGTCTCGCTACATCCTGACTGTTCCCCTGTCACTACTTCCGTAGTGTGTGTATAATAGATGGCTGGAGCCGCCGGCTCAACTTTCCCAGTCCAGCAACTAATTTGAGGGGAAGATGAGTTTGAGTCGGAGGGAAAACCCTGAGGCCTCCCAGCGCCTCCAACTATATCCCCCGCTCCGCTCATTTCTTTCCATACTTTACCGCTCCTCCGCAGTCAATTTAGCTTGATGGGGAGGGAAACCCTGGTTGATATTATCCCAATAAGTGAGGTTTCTGTATGTATGGTGGGAATCCGTATCCATTCAGGCACACACGTGAAGTCTGAGATCAAAGCCTGTCTGATTGCTTTGACAGCTTGGCTATGAAACTCTTGACATGCTGGAAAACTACTACGGTGAAACACAATAGGGAAGCAGTTGTTGTTGCTGCTGTTGTCGTCGTCGTTCGGAGCTTGTTAAATTGAGACTGTATAGGACAAGGACGACATCCCAATGAAGCCTTCCCCTCATTCTGTCCCGGCACTGATGTTTGTACTTCTGACATGTAAAAGTCTTTTAGGAAGATCGGAATTGTTACGAAACGGGGCACACGCACACAGACATACACACACACACACACACACACACACACACACACACACACAGAAGAACTAATGGGACAGACATATTGGATTACCTTGGGCAAGCTGAACTCAATGCTTTGGCTCAGTAGACCATTATTTATGGGGTATAATGTGGATTGAGGAGTCAAAGTGTCTCATCAAGGAAGATGATCCTCCTGATTCTATACTTCCTCGTGAGAGTCTATTAGAACGTTTATGTTGACGAATATTATTATTATTATTATTATTATTACCTCACAAATAATTACCCAACCACTCATCTAAGATAAGGGTCTTGTATTTGGGTTGGAGAAAGGATGAATAATGAGGGTTCTGCCTGCGGGTTGGATTTTCCTTACGGCGGGACAGGTCAGAAAAGGATGATTTCCCCGGATGTTTTCTTATAAAGGAGTGGATGGTATAGCCCATTGGTTGGTACAGTTTGTCGCATTATTTAACTGAGTCTCAACGGCGGGGTTTTTGAATGGATTTAGAATGGGATCTGTCTGCATGTACTAAATGTGTTGTTGTGAGATATGATGAGGTCCGCAGCACAGCAGTGTTGGGCCGCTCCCTCGTAGTAGTATGAAGGGGTCCTTCAGCCGTCTGCCCAGACCTCGGCAACATCACCCAGAGGAATCACGGAGTCGTAAAAAAGTTGCTCAGCTCCCACATTCAGACTCCCAGGCCAGGGAACTATAGTATTCTCTCTTGACTTTTATCATGCGTTTATGAATGACGTCCGACTGAATGACTGACTAGAAGCGGGGAGACGACGATGGTTCTTGTGTACATGTGGTTTTAATGGGTTGTGCGTGGGTTCGTCGTGTGTTCTTGAGGTTGTGTGTGTGTGTGTGCATGTATGTGTGTGTGAATGTAGGAATGCTTGTGTGTGTGTGTATGTATGTGTGTGTATGTGTGTGTTTCTACAACTCATCCCTGTTCCTTCCGAGCCACCTCTGGAGGCTTCTTTATTGCAGAGGCCAACAAATCCGCGGCCCTGTGTTAAAGTACGCCCTTTTTGGAGATTGAGATTGGAGGATGGTTTTGGGAAATAGTGAGAGCGGGAGGAATAAAATATTTGGACTTGTTTAAAGGCCTCCTGTTTCTGACTGCCAAATATGATTCTGCGTTCATGTACAAGATATATGTAGGGGAAGACAGATTATACGAATAAATTTCATGCTGTGCTATGCATCTGAATTACTCTGATTTTGTTTCTTCTTTGTGAGCTTCTTTGTGTGTGTGTGTGTGTGTGTGGTAAATACATATCGGCAGCATCAGCCCCTCTGCCTCTCTAAACCTATTCTCTCCCATCTTTTGGCCTCCGCCAAGGCCTGAGCTTGAAGTGAAAGTCTTGGAGAAAGCTCTGTAGTGTAATAGTGGAGAAAGGAAAATAAGAGATAGCGGGAGAGAACAGTGGAAGAGGATGATGGAGTCAGGGACGACGAACCGTTTGCCTTGTTCAGACTTTACCTTGTTGTCCGGGGAGGGAAGCCTTTGAGCATTTGTGTGTGTGTGTGTGTGTGTGTGTGTATGTGAGTGAAAGTTGGGCAGGAAATATTGCTGAGGTAGAAGGAGAGTAGAAAGCAGTAGGAGTAGTTCCTCCAAGTCCTATAGCCGCACGCAGGCATTGATCCATTCCCGTTTACTTTGGCACTCACATACATACGCTCACATGCATCATCATCATTGTCCGTCTATGGGTTTCTCTGTGCATGCGTGCGAGTCTATATGTGCCTGCGTGCCTCCACGTGAGTATAGATACTTCTCTATGGGTACATGATTATCAGTATGTGTGTGTGTGCTTGATTTAAAGTATGTGCATGTGTGAGTTTATGTAGTAGATTGAAGGCGTGTGCGTGTGTGTGTGTGTGTGTGTGTGAGTTTAAGAATTACTGTGTATGCGTGCGAATGAGCATAAGTATGTGTGTGTGTGTGTGTATAAGTATGCGTGTGTATGTGTGTGTGCGTGTGTGTGTATAAGTATGAGTGTGTATATGAGTGTGTATATGTGTGTGTGCGTGTGTGTGTATAGGCAGGAGTGTGTATGTGTGTGTGTGAATTTGCAGGAGTGTGTATGTGTGTGTGTGAATTTGCAGGAGTGTGTATGTGTGTGTGTGTGTGTGTGTATAAGTATGAGCAATGTGGGAGTGTTTGTGTGTGTGTGTGTGTGTGTGTGTTTTAGTATAAATAATTGCGAGTGTGAGTGCGGGGGAGTGCTCAAGTATTTGTGTGCGCGTGTGTGGGAGTACCTGTATGTGTGTCCATGTATTCCTGCATACTCAATATATATCATTGTAAAATCCCTGTCCCTTTCACTCCCGCTCCACATTACCATTCTCCACATCTTTTTCTTCCGCTCGAGCCCCTCCTCCTCCCTTTGACGTCCTTGTCGCGTCCCTCCCCACCTTTATTCTTGAGCAATTTTATGCAGCTTTTACAATTTGGGCCAAATTACAATTCCACCCGCGCCGTCTTCCCTACACCAACACACACGGTGTCCTACCTTATAACACAATGATGGCACACACTGGAGGTGAATGGTAGAAACTGTGTGTGCGGGAGCGGTACGTATATATGGATGAGCCAAATACTCTCTCTCTCTCTCTCTCTCAGGGATCGATCTCATAGCCCAGGATGGATGTGTAGGTCCGACCCTGTATACATACATGCATAATATCCATATATTTATATTTATGTAACGAATGAAGCCAAACAGGTTACAACTCATCCTCCGCCTTCTCTTGCAAGCTCACCAGCTTAGAAGTAATAGATGAGGGTAACTCTTTCTCGCTCCCTTGAGTTTCTAGCTGTTGAAGTACTGGCAGTCGGCAGGTACCGCAGGATCGTCAGTCCTTTTTAAAAACTAAATGCGAAGAGCGGGCGTGGTGGACTTGAAGTATGGGATGCGGGAGTTTTCGTTGGAAATCAGCACACATACACAAACACACACACACACACACACACATACAGCATCATCAGACCGCAGTATTGCATCCTATCCTGCGGGATCTGTGTTAGCCATTATTACCGAAATGGACAGGGAAAAGGTATGAGGGATGAGTCTCGCTTACCGGTCCGTCATGCGAACTGCGAATGAGCCATAATTTGGCGAGGAAATCCATGTGGCTGGAATTCTATTATTCGCGAAGGGCGTGGAGGAGGGAATGAGCACAGAATTCTTTTCCAACTGCCACAAACGCACACACACAAGCGAAATTGCACACCCACACACATCCACATTTTCCACAGACATCCATATCCTTCCCCATGGAATCTCAAACGATTGGATTACATGCAATTATTCCATTGAGGAGTATGGCCCGGTCCATATTTCCAACGTATGAGGGGAAATTAGGCTAACTGGTAAGTTGTTACACCAACCCATGTATATTGCTCCAGAGTTCCTCTTTCCGTGTGGAAACGGCTAATGACCCGGTTGTGTGCACTGAACGACCTGAGCATTATCAAAGGGTAATTTCTCTCCTGTTTTTGCGTGGGTGTATCCC
>VYYI01002889.1:0-13550 GCA_021029175.1 Bilobella aurantiaca | reverse complement strand
CCCCCAGCCTACGTGCCTGTAGATAAATATTCCGAAATACAGGTCTTTAATATTTCTAAATAATTAATCATAGTTTTGGTATTTCATATTTACGAAGTTTTATATTCTATGTATATATATATATATATATATATATATATTAGTTTTTATATTTTTGTTCTGTAGAAGCCCCTAATTCCATATTAACTAATTAATTAAATACTGGTCAAGTTGGTCTAGTGGTTAAATATTTCTGTCTTTCTCCACTATCCAGTTTATGAATCTTCTCTGTGTATTCCCTATTGGGCGTATCCCTTAAGGAATTGCATTGTCTATAACTGTGTATGTCTGTCTCTGTCATTCGACATTACACGGTGAGAAGATATGGAAATTTTGCAATAAAATAGCCTTGTGAGAATTCCATGCCATGTCGATCAATCGCCAATCCGAAATGTCGTTATAAAGCTACCTCTCCTTTAATGAAAACTAAAAAAAAATGTATTTGTATTGCAAAAGTAGATTTGCATATGAACATTTAATCTTTATTTAAAAACGCTTCAATAAAAAAAATTATTTGATTAATTTAAAAAAAAATGCTTCGAATCAAAAAGCTACAAAATATTCCCATATTGAATTGAAGTTTTTCAAAAATATACGGAATGTATTCCATCTTTCCGTTTCATTGTGTATGCACCTATCAAGGCAATTTCAAATGATGCTGTAAAGTTTATGTTTATGCAAAGTCAATATTCAAAATAGTTGTTTATTGAACTCCAGCGACTCTACAAGGGTGACGAGAAATTGTCGGCGAGATTATTTCCTGTGCTGCTAGAGACACATATACAAATTTATATACCATGTCTAATGTGGAAAGTACACATTTTTCATGTTCGATTTACTTGTAAATGCTAAAGGATACTGAATACTCATGAACACAGTATTTGCATCTTCAGCTAATGTTAATGAAACAATGGTATATAAGTCGAAACATTTTTTAGAAATCTATCATACAATATCCGTAATTTACAAAATTAAAAAAATTAATTATAATTTCAGTAAAATGTACAAATCTCCCAAAACATTCTTTGAGATGGCCTGTTTGCTTGCATTGGCTTCTTTGTTGTGTGTCAATTGTCAAGACCCCGAGAAGAAGGCAATTGAAATTCTTAAAAAAATCACGGGTTTTTCTGAGATAGAAGTGGTTCAATTTTCAAGTGATGAAAAGAAAACGGTAAAGTATGTTTTAAATTTATAAAATAATTTAAAAAAAATATTTCTTGAAAATTTTGCGACATTGTAAGGTAACTGATGCTGTGATGACAAATACTGTACTATCAACTGATTTCCTACAAAATGTTTACTTGGCTTATCGCCTCACCTATGACGAAAATAATTTTTCCAATATGAGCGGCTGGGAGAAACACGACAAAAAGTACAATGGGCCGCTGTCAATTCCGGAAGGTAGCCAACTTGTTTCCGACCAGGACTATTTCAACGCAACAAAAACACCTATTGACAGCGCGTGTTGCAGCATAATGACCGATTTGATCGAATCCTTAAAAGGGGTAAGCGTTTTGCGATTATAATTTTATTTACATTAAATACTGAACTTTTTTTTCCTTTTAGGATATTATAAGAATCTTGAAACAATCAAAGAATAAACAAAAGAAATTATCGGTCGGTGTTGAACGAGTTCCACTTCGAGTTAAAGACAACATTGCTCTTCACACTGTTTTGTTTTTTAAGGTCTGGTGAAGGTGTTCAATATTACATTTTTGATCAACAGACCAAATAAAAACGAGAATTTTCTTGTCAATTTTGAATTGAGTTTGTGATTAGTGTGCCATAATATGAAAATGATATTGTTGCATATGGCTGTGAGGGATTGCATTAACGTTTTAAGTGAATAAGAAATTATTGGATGATGCATTTATGCAGGTTCTATTCCTATAATTACTGCAACAACGCTTTGTTGAGGACTAGAATTTGAGCTGTTGATACCTTAAGCCAAGTTTTATAAAGTTAAAGTCATTTGCATCAATAATAAGTTTAGTAAACTCAAACTACAATATAATTTTGTTATGTGTAGTATCTTGTATAGCTGAGTGTGAGATCAATACAAGTTATTTGAAAAGCAATTTGATCAGAACATTATAATCACTTAAGTTAATTAACTTAATATATAATAACTGAAAATTTACTTATGTTCGGATGCAAACTTATTAGTAGTAACTGAGTAAATGAGTTAAAGTAGTAAAACAAAAATGCTAAATGCTTTATTCTATTTTGTATTAGATATGTATATGTATGTAAATCTCCGTGATACACAGTCAGAATATATGGAAATTCCCGGATAGGTTTCCCTATGGCTTTTTTTCAGAATGCAAAAAACTACCCTTACTTCAATAGAGTCACCTGCGGTTATAAGGCAAAAGCTACGGTCGTACTTCACGTGAGTTGGTAACCTTGGCCTTTGTGCTGTAGGCCCGTAAAACAGCGGAATGTCCATACGGTCTGCGAGGCTACCAAATAACGTGTTTTTATATTTCCTTTGCAATCAATTTGCTTCGCCCCCAAAATTTTAATTGAAATAGTTATATTACTGCCGCCCACCAAAACTAACTATAACCGTGTTGTCAAATTGCATTTTCGTTTTTGTGCAATATTTTAAGCAAGTAAGCAACTAAATGAGTTAAATAATAAACCATGTTTTGCATAAAGTTGTAAAAATAATGTTTCATTGTAAATTATGTAGTTTACAGCAATATTTGTGGATTAGGAAATCATTGTGTCATTAGCGTTCGGATCATTTTGATATCATCTGATTTTGAAACTTGTTCAAGAAGATAGCGCCATACATAGTGTCAGTGTCAAGGCAATTCCTTTCCGTGTGCAGAGCAGACGCCGTCTGGAGGCAATTTATATTCCGACGGTTTTAAATTATGGCGCCATCTATCGGCATGGCTTCAGAGTAATAGCTGTCAAGGTATATAAGCTTTTTGGCGTTTTTGGCTACAACGCTATTTTTGTTGTAAATTATGTCTCTCTATTAAGCATTGATATTGTTACCGCGAAGCCTATGAATTTGAACCTACGACCAAAGTCTGGAAATAAGAAAGACAAAGGGGTCTTCTAACCACTAATTCGCACAATCTATGACGATAAAACTCATTTCAACATTCTGTTCCGAAGTTTCTTTGCTTACTTAAAGAACTTTCTATACTTATAAGTAACGGAAGCAAAGCGAAAGCTACTTTTATTTTCGTCAAGTCTGTTCGTCTGTTCTCATGAGTATCAAGGTTGTCTCATAAACTATTCCAGATGACTTAAATCTGTTTGTAGATATGATTTAATTGAGATCCGGTACAATTTAAATTTGTTTTTGTTTGACCTGAACTGACCCTTGGGTTTCAAAGGTCCAGGATATCATTCTATAACAGCATAAAAATTGACTGTTACAAAAGTTTTTCCTTTCATAAAAGGAAACAACATTTGTATTGGACACTTTTTTCTGTGGCCTCCCAATGACCCTAAAAAAAATTGTGACCTCCAAAATGACCTTTCAATGTCCCAACCAATCCGAAGTTCAATCCCAACTTTTGCATTAAACAAAAGTTAAGAAGGTCCCGATGACCTTAAAGCCCGCCTTCAACTGGAAATGACCCCTTGAAACCAACATGACCTTTTAAGGTCAAACCCTACTTTTGCATGTCACTAAAGTTATAATGTTCCCGATAACGCCAGAGCCTTCACCGGGAAATGACCATGTAACAAAAAAATTACCTTGCAAGGTCGAACCCTAGTTTCTTATGCAACAAATAGTTATAATGGTCCCGATGAAATTAGTTTAACCAGAAATAATCTCTTGACTTAAACTGACAGAAATTTGAAACTTTTCGAATGAAACAAGTTGAGATGGAACCGATTATCCCAGCTACCTCCTTTTACCCATAGAAGTCAAGTTTTAATTCCAATCCAAATCTTGTCGAAGCCTCCTCCTTTCGCTAATTGGTTGATACTTTTACCAATGTTTATTAAGTAGTATTAACTACTTTATGTTTTTGTTCTTTCTGTCCGTCCGTCCGTCCGTCCGAGTAGCAGGAATATCTCAGGAACTACTCAAAATATCTCAAATTTGTTTTCGGATATAAGTTCCTTGAGTTCCGGCCCAGTTCTAGTTTATTTTTGTTTGACCGGAAGCGACCCCCTTGGGGGTCAAAGGTCAAGGTCAAGAGAAATCATTCCATGACAACACAAAATGGCCAAAACACAAAAGTTGTTCCACTTATGAAGGGGAGCAACACTTGTATAGGACACTTTTCTCTGTAACCCCCCATTAACCCCCAAAGAGGCCCCTTGACCTCAAAATGACCTTTCAAACTATAGTTTTCATTAAACGAAAAGATTAATAGTTCTGATGATTGTGGGGCCTCCTCCACTCGGAAATGACCCCTTGACCTCAAAATGACATTTCAAGGTCTAACTCTAGTTTTGCATGAAACAAATAGTTATTATGGTCCTGATAACCATAGGGGCCCCTTTCCTTTGAAAATGACTCTTTGACCTCAAAATGACCCTTCGAGGTCATATTCTAGTTTTGCATAAAACAAGAAGTTATGATGGTTTTAATGACCTCAAAGCTTTTCTTGACCCAGAAATAAATCCTTGACCTCAAAAATATTTAAATAAATTTATTTAATTATTCTAATTTTGATTGTCATTCTTCTACCATGCCGATTGACACTACTTGGTTGTACCATTTTACCACGGTTTATTCTAAATGGTTGCACAAATGGTTCAGGCGCCGACAAAAGCATGCTTGGGTTAAAATAGCAAGGATTTTGAGCAGCAAATCAAAACTTTCCCGATAGGATAGAGCTCTTCAAAACAACAGCTCCGCATTTAACAAAAAAAAATTGTGTTGGTTAAATTTGTTTTTCTTTTTTGTTCTCGAAAAAAAAAACGTCATTTTCTACTTTAGTGACATCAAGCCCTCAAACTCGGAGAACCAATGCTAAAGCATTGAGAGCTTCCAAATTGGCAAAACAAGTAATGAAAAAATATTTTCATAAATCTTCGAATCTAAAATCCACTATTTTCTCTTTATCGAGCTTTTCTTCCAACCCTTAATATTGGCCGAATTTCTCACTGCAGAGAAATAAGACGATGCGCTTGTTGAAAAATACAGTGACTTGTTGCTAGTAACAATGCAACTACAACGGACTTTAGTACTCATGCCCTTATGCGTTCTGCTTTCGCAGAGAGAAGCGAGAAAGAAATTGTAACCGAAAAGGTGTTGTTACATTCTAGTTTACTTCAATTTCTACATTAGTACATTTTTTAGAGGTAAATTTAGTTTGTGTTGATGTGCAACCAAATTTCCAAAATACCTGTCCATTAGGCTCCCACTGCGCTATACAAGTGCAATTGAATTCTCGTTAGAAATTAGAGATTAGACGTTAGTTTAATTAAAAAAAATATTCATAACGCTCATTAAACTTCATGTCCACATTAAGTTTTTCATTTTTACCAAAGACTTATTTCACCTCACAGCGCCTTAACATTTTACAGGTCAATGTAGACCCCTGTCAGGCAAATAGCTGAGTGCTCATCCAGATGACTAGATCAATTTCATGCCACTTACTTAGAGCGGCTTCAAGTTCAATGTTCTTAAGGTTTTTGAAATTAAGAAAATTTAAGAGTTCTGTAGAATCTACAGTTATCTCGTTTTCAATCTAATTTTCTATTGTCTAAGTCTTCTTAGCATTTTCAGAAATTTCATGCTGTTGAAAAAATTAGCTAGCAGGTCAGCAGCATGAATTAGCACAAAAGCGATATAATATTAAAAATTAACATACTTGGCAGAGGTCCGGAGAAAGATGTTACATTGTCAGCTCTAGGCAGCACATCCTTAATTCTTTACTCCCTAACACCAGTTTGAAGATTTGCCTTAGTATGCTAAATTATTTAATTGCTCGTTTGCAAGCCGGCATGTATTCAGCTAGGCAAGGGGGAATATTGTGACGTGAAGTTGACAATGATATTTAAGTTTGAACTTTCTCGGTTCATCCCAAATTTTTATACTTCTCCCTGTAAAAATTCATTTTTCTATACAAAATGTACCCTTCTTTTTGTGGTTTTTTTTTGGAAGTGACCGGCCTACTTCTCTTGGCCTCCTTATTTTGTGTTAAGTGCCAAAATCCCGAGGAACAGGCAATTCGTGCTCTGAAACGTTTTCCAGAATTTAGAAACATAGAAATAGTTAACTACTCAGGTATTGCAAGGCAAGTGGTAAGTTGTTCACATGTTTAAGCTTTGCGACAACTTTCAAAAGTTTTCAAAAAATCATATCAGGTTGCAAATGCCTTGAAGGGAAACACCAAACTAACTCCAAGCAAACTCCAAACCCTTGACTTTGCGATTGGTTTCACAATAGCCGACAGTCTGACTAATGTTCGCGCCTGGAAGAAGAATGATGAAAAGATAAATGACACGATATCGAGTCCAAGTGGTAGTAAAGTGGTTCCTGATACAGATTATGATGTGCAAACCATAGACTATGTGTTTTCCAATGCAATGGCCACTATGTCGGCATTCGTAAAAGTGGTAAACATTTCAATTTGTAACCATTGTAACATTGCACTTGTGATCATTTATTTGTGTTTCTTATAGGATATTGACAGTATTGTGACAACCGAGAAGGCAACAAAATTAGAGATTGGCGTTGAACGTGTTACACTTGACGTCCATGGCCTTATACTTCCTTACATTGTAGTATTTTTCAAGGCCTCGTGAACGCCTTTTTTTGTAGTCTCTGGACTACACGAATAAAGAATTAATTTTCTACTGCCAATTGTGTATTTAATTTATAGTTTTGTATAGTAACTGCCGCAACATCTCTGCAGCTTGTTTCCTCGAGGGAACAGAAATCAAGCAAAAATATTACGCTGGACACATTAAAGTTCATATAATTAATTATCCGTAGCAAATTAATTATTGATGAAAATTTATTTAAATTATTATTTGACATTGCCATTGGCTACTACCAATGTATTTAGAATGTATACTCAAGACAATCTATTGGAAGTAGAGTAGTAGTCGGTCTTGTTAGTTTTTTGGTAGTCTGTTAAGTTTTGGTTAAATTCATAAAAAGCTTGCTCTATAATGTAATTGTATTTTCACTGTTTTCGGCTCAAATATTTGTACCATTTATGTCATCTACGCATTTTGGCAACTAAGCTATTGCAACTCCGATTCTAGTTCTACACATCACTCCGTTTTACAAATAGCTCGGATTTTTTTGTCTTCAAAAAATGTAGAAATAGAAACAAGAAATTTTATGTATTTTAAAAAATGGAATGTTGGATACTGGCAAATTCCAAATACAAGTACAATGTACAATTTTAGGAATGTTAGTTTTTGGTACCCACGGTTTAAGATGACAGCTTGATGCCTCAAGAAAATACTTGAACATTGGAATCACTGACCCACTTTACAGTTGGACTTGGTTATTCGAGACTGACCTAGCTTATTCCGACTTGCTTATATTGGCAGAAATTTTTTAAACGCTTGCATACAAACTACATGGATACAGTAGCCTCGTCGTAAATGCAACTTCAAATAATATCATCTCATGTATAGTAAATTCCTAAGTATAGTACACTCGTATATCATAAATTCTCGGCAATAGTAAACTTGAATACAAGGTCATCCCGGATACCATGACCTAATTAATTCCTAGCATGAAAAATATCAGCAGATACAAGTTTACTATATCCAAGTTATGTAAATGTAAACTCTTACAGTAAGTTTGTCTTTCAAAAGTTCTAGCATTTGCTCAAGGCCTCGTGCTATGAAGATGAAACATTTGTTTTGAGGAATGAAAATTCTCATGACATTGATTACACTTCCCTTCAATTTTGTAGACCCGAATATTAATTTTTTTTTTCAATCTGCATTTCTGATCCTGAACACTTTTAATAGTAAAAATTTAGACCTGAAAACTTGAAAAGGGTCTTTCAAGGGTATTCCTGTAGTAAGACGGGTTTATTTGGCTAGAACAAGATTTATGCCTCATTTCCAGGTTTGTTAGATCCGTTTTGTTACTGTTGATTTATAACCAACCGAATTGATGAGACAATTTATCACTATACTAGTTCTTCACGGCGTACTCTAAATCGAGTTTTGATGAAATTATATTTTAAGGCTAGCATGTACAATGTCTTCAAATAAAAACTGCACACGCAAAATCCAAACAAGTTATTTATTTTGAAACCATGGCGGGTAAATTAAGACTAGATTCCAATTTGTGTTTTAAGTTTAAATTTTGCAATTGGTTGTTAAAATAATTTTTCAGGTAACATTGTTTTTGTTTATAGTCGATGTCACTTGTTTTTGAAACTCTGAGAATGGTTTTTGCCACCAATCTAATTTGGACATTTGCGCATTTTGGCAAGATTTGAGTTTACAGGGGCAAAGGTCGTGGGGGTAGGAAAGTTAACCCCATGGGTTTCAGGGGTCACCCCAAGACTCCCTGAATAATGTGACACCCCTCCTCCGACCCGTCAACCCTCTGTGGAATTTGTCAGATTTTAAGGGTCCTTTTAAAGGGGGTTATCTAATTTAAAAAATTGGATTTCGAATGGCTCGATTGACACACTCCCCAGGAGGGGGGGGGGGGGGTCAAAACTGTTCAGTAGAGTCTGGGGCATCCCTCCAGGGGTAGATCTCCCCGTAAAATTCCAAATTGTGATTAATATTTTTAAAGAATAGCTTTGTGATGAGAATAAATTCTGGAATTATTAACCAGGGAAACCACCATTGCAAAAACCTAGCCCCGTTCAAGTACCACCTACTGTACCGCCAGTACCAGTACTGGCACCATCTCTTCGCATTCTACAGAATTTTGGCGAGAAGTGTTACTACTTTGCCAAAATGCCATACAACGATATCTAGCGTTTCATTTGTGCAGTTAAAATTCTTCACACTACACTACCGTTTGCGCTAGATCAAGGGCGTTCCAGATTGCCCCTTTATCATTTTAGAATGGCTTGTCAGGCTTTAATGCACTAAATTTTCGAGGCCGTGAGGAGTTGTAAACGGGAGAAAAATTCAACAACACAATTCTCGTCGAATGAAATTTTGAGATACACATTTAATCTAGACGCTAGAGAACACAACTTTAACATCAATCCTATTCAGCACTTTTTGTCCGTTTAATTCTGCATACTAGATTTTAATTCCACTTGTAAAAATCTTGTGTATCGTCCAGCCTCGGGAAAACATGTGACGTGATGCTAACAATGATATATAAGACAGATGCTTTTCAGTATTATTTTATCCCACATTTTCAAAAATCTCCACTTCATAATTACTATTGAATTTAAAATGCATTATTTGTGTGCCCAAAGATTCTTAGAAGTTGCCTGCCTACTTCTCTTGGTCTGCGTTTTGTGTTTTAAGGCTCAAGAACCCGAGAAAGAGGCAATACGAATTCTAATTGATTTACCAGATTTCGACATAAACATAATTCCATTCACCAGCAAAGAAAAGAAAGTGGTAAATTTACTTATAAAACATTTTTTAAAAATCTCCACAACTTTTATTAGGCAATTTAGTTCATGTCAATTTGATTTAACATGTCAGGTTGCCGAAGCCGTGAAGGGAAACTCTAAACTATCTCCAGCAAACCTCCAAAATTACGACTATGTTGTTGGCTACACATTTGCTGAGAAGAAGTTCACGAATGTATGCATTAGTAAGGACAATGACAAAAAGCAGAATACAATATCTAGTCCAGAAGGTAGCGAAGTTGTTGCGGACAAAGCATATTTCGACGAAACAGGACAATCTGTTGACGATGTGTGTTTCCACACAATGGCCCCTCTGATAGAAGATATAGAAAAAGTGAGCGTTTTTTATTGATAGAAAAAAAAATGAACGCTTCAATTAGCATTGCATCATGATAGTTTTTGTGAAAGTACTTGATAATATTTTTTATCGTATTTAGGAACTTGGCGAAATACTCAAATCCAAAAATGCAAAAAGCTTGGCGGTTGGTGTTGAACGGACTGCGATTCGAGTCGGAGACAAACCCTTTCTTTACACCGTCGTTTTTTTAAAGCAATTACTGACTTGCAGAATTAAATAATATAATAGAAACAATGAAAATTAATCGACTTTTTCTTTACAAAATTTATTCAAAATTAAGAATTATAATTTAATTTGATTTAAATAAGTGCTTACTTTCTGAGACTAATTTTTGACCGCCCAATTATAAACGGTAAAATGTATGAAATAGTGAAAAAATAACTTTGAAACATCAATAGACTAAATTTAAATGTCGTTTCGGGTTTACCTAAATGTATTTGTTAGTTTTACAAGGTTTTTTCTTTAATTGTATATTTAAAAAATTCTCGGTCTTGTCAAATAAAAAAAGTTATGAATTTTTGAAAATTTAGTTTTCCATGCTAAATTCAGGAAACTTTGTTTTTGATGTTTCTTACTAACTTTAGTTTATGTATTCTTACACGACACGCACGCACAGCTTTAAATGCTGTTATTACTATGGTGAATTATTTCTATAAATTGTATTAAACAATTGTTTTGGTTATGATTGCATATTATTTCTGTAGGTTTATTAATTATAGCCTTATTGCAAAATTGTTTTAGGTTTGGTTTAGATCTTATGAAGATAATTATCAAGACTTGGTATGCTTTGAAATGCACTATATTAAGCTCATATTGCATGAATTTTTTAGTATCTAGAATTAAGTAAATCAGTAACCTTGAGTAACATCTCAAGTACATTGGTCAGTGTGCTATTAGTTTTGACTTATATGCTTACAAAGTTATTATTTCATTTAAAGATCTTGAAATAAAGATGACTACGCTAATGCACAAGAGAAGTTTTCTTGAAGTAAATTCTGTTTAATTTAATAAAATAAATTTCAACTGAAAACAACTCTAGTAGGTTGACGTAGGTTGCCTCTGTACAAAGTTTAATTTTTTCTATAATTCTAAAAAAACATTTTCCAGGTAAAGTCCAATTACTCTCCGTAGTTTGAAATATAGTTTAAATTAATTTATCAATTTGGGATTTATTAAACTATAATTAATAGTTTTATGTACTTCGACGGATAAGGCAGTGTTGCCGTAATTCAAAGAAATTAACGTTATGTGTAAGGCAAAATAAGCTCTTACTGTTCAGCTTGTACATCTTTGAACTGACGCATCGAGTTTAGAGTGGAAAATCAATTTGTTTAGCTTTGTTAAGTTAGTGTAGCTAACTTGTTATTTATTTGTTGTTGATTTATTTCTTAGGTCAACTTTTAATGTGAGTCACCTCCTGCAATTTAGTCACTAAGCTTTGGTGAAATAAACTAAAAGAATCACAGTGAAGTAGGTAATAGTTACGCTCGTAACATAGGTTTCTTAGCACTCGGTTGTACATTTACATGAAATATTTAGAAATATTTACTGGATTTAAAATGTGAAATAAACGACTAAAAGGTGGAAAATTTTTGGCAAGTAATCCACAATAATTATAACATGTTCTCCGCAACTGACTAATGGCTACTAAAATTTAGCTTTGGATTCAAATCATGGTACATTGTGGTTGCTTTGTTACAAAAAGCAGCTTTGATGATTTTTCCGTGATGTTCAGACTAATAGTTTTTAAATTTTTACATTTTTGGTACTAATGTTTGTAGTAAACATTAGTCAAGAAATTTTTACTTACACTATATCGTTGTAAGGCACATTATTTGAAATACATTAAGAATAAATAGACTACTCCCTCAATGGTAAAATAAAATAGTAAATTGTACTAATCGAAATTTCAAAACATTGTATAGCTCGAAGCAAGCAGTAGATTTTCAGTCCATTTTCCAAATCTCTGAATTCAAGTTAGGCCAAGGCGGTTTGGTGCAAAGGGCAACTTTAATTTTTTGTGGAAAATTTTTCTACGCAAAAAATAGTGGTTGAAAAACGTAGCACAGAATATGAAGAGAGTGAACTTTGCCTAGCTCTAGAATTGTACTTTGGAATTCGTCGAAGCTTCGAAATAATGATAAAGTTTTCATTAGCTAAAAACAATTCCAAACGAGCTTCTCGTGTCTCTTCAAAATGACGAAGCAATGTATTCCGAACTATCTTCTCATTTTGTTTTGCATTTTGTATGTTTCTACCATTGCTAGCGGGATAAATTGGCGACCATTGTTGTTTAGCTAGCCCGTCTCAAAACAGAAAATAATTCAGGTCCAACAAGATTAAATTTTCAAATTTTTGAATGTTCATAAAACGTTCAAATTAGTCATAGTAAAGTCCTAATTAAAATTTGATTTTCAGGCTTGTCAAGGGTTTTCCCTCTTAAGATGTGTTTGTATCGCATTTCGCATGTGTATGCAAACACTATAACGTCTACAAATTTTGTAAGGCGCAGCTTTCGTACGGCTAATCAAAATTGTACGGCTATTAATTAAAACACGTAGAACCTGTTAAAGTTATCATAATATAATTTAAATTTAATAATTACTGTATATCCCACAGGGGAGACGTAAGACATTGCCAACAACTATTGTGACTTGAAAGCTTGTAACAGTGGAATGTGCTACACATGCACTTAGCCCTTGTATGTTCTGCTTTAGTAAAAAAAAATTAAGTTTACAAGTATTGAATAACGCCTGAATACTAATGATAAAGTTGGTTTTTCGATTTCAGTTTTCTTAGATTTTTCTTTATAGAATTACATTATTTAGCAGTAAATTGTTAACGTTAAGCGTGTTAACGATTTTAAAAGATAATTATTAAACAATTTCTTGAAATACCTTCACATGGAATCCGAACGGCGGTGCGCAATTTAAATCAATTTTTTGCTGAGATTTGTTCCTAATGCTTATAGATGCACGCTAGTTTTTTTTTATAGATTTGGGCTTCTTAAAATTTAAACTGCATATTTGACCCCACATTGCAATTTCTTGACGATTTACAAGCCACTATGAGTAATTGTCTCGTATTCTTGGTGAATGCTCACGTTACATAATTGAATGAACGTGAATGTGAACATAATAAAACTTGCAATTAGGTTTCCATGTCCTTTTTTGTTTCAGATTCTTGAAACCCAACATAAAAATATAAAATTTTAAATTATAAAATCTTTACGGGATTTAATATTACAGAAAGGACGATTCACATCTAATCTGGAGAGTATTTATTCTATATCTTATTTCTTTATAAATCTATATTTCTCTTGTATATGCTTCTGTCTAGGGTTGGGAAATTGAACTTGAATGTTAGATGCTCTAGTTAGCATACAAGTGATTGAATAACGACATACTTGGCAATGGTTCAGATTAAAGTGTTACATTGCCAGCGCTTAACAGCACATAATTATACTTCCACTGCCAAGACAATTTTGCCTTATAACGCTAAATATTCCAAATGCTCATTTACAGGTCGGTTACGTTTTTTATTCAGCTAACGGTTCTTGCAAATGGAGTGACGTGAAGTTGACAGTGGTATTTAAGTTAGAACCTTTTTGGTTCATCCTAAAGTTTAAAACTTCTCCCGCT
>VYYI01002888.1:0-13557 GCA_021029175.1 Bilobella aurantiaca | reverse complement strand
TTTAATCGTTTCTATAATGTCTACTTTATCTTTAAGTGTAAATGAGTTTCTTTTTCGTTTCGTAGACTCCATAATTAGAAACAAATTAAGAATTATTCAAACAGTTTTAAGCTCACGGAGCTAGTTTAAAAACAAGTAATAACAGTCATCTTTCAGAATTGGCGCTTTTTGTGAGATTAAGTGAAAAATCCACTATAATGCCAGTAAACACATAAAATCAGAGTTAAATCTTGTACATTATAGGGAGGTTTCCATTATAGCCGAGTCCATTATAATGCACGCACTTGCATGTGTTTCCTCCATAAGAGGAAACAATTAGTTCAAATCTATACATTATAGCGAGGCTTCCATTATAATGAAGTCCATTATACCGAGGTTTCACTGTAGCTATATTGAAACCTCCAGCAATCAATTTGGAGACACAAGTTATTTTTCCAGAAAATTCTAAAGGAAAGCCTCAAGGTTTTTTTCAAAAATCAAGTAAAAGATTTGTAAGAGGGCAAGCGAATACATCTCTCACATAAACGTAAACAAAAACAAATTAGCTTTCTTGAAAATAGTGTTTCTTAGGCAATGTAACAAAATTAGTTCCAGGAAAATATTCTTATGTAGTAGGAATCAAACCTTGTCTCGTTAAATCCAAGCCAAAAACATTAAACGCTTGAAGTTAGTAATAACACAACAAGTATTGGGCCCTCAGCAACTATGCACTTCGTCATGGACATTCTTTTTATTATTACTGTTTAAATTTAAAAAAAAAAACATTGCTATCCTACTGCATAAACTTTGCAAATGTGGCTCGATTGAAAGTAATTAATAAACATAAGTTATGCATATCTTAACCATAGTTTTCTACTTTCACGCTGGATTAACTTTCAATTCTCTACGGCTCAAGATGCCGGGGTAACCAGAACAGTTACAAAAAATTTGATTGAAATATAAAGGGCCCGTGATGTCCAGTTGGCAAGGACGTCTGTTCCTTTCCACTGGCTACTTAGGATCGAATCCTGATCCGCCCAATTTAAAAGTGCCATAGGACTATAAGCGTCCACGCTCCAGAGCTGGCAGAAGATCTGGAACTTCGCAACGGAGTATTCTCTTGACTGTTAGCTTATCTGAAAAATCTGCATATGCAGATTGATAGCATAGGAGCGTATGTCCAACGAAGAAGTCAATGGGCGATGTGCATGTTGCCAAACATTTTCCTGACTTCGCTAATTAGCCGATGTGGAGACCTTTGGCAGTGTATTTCACGGAGTTACTGCAATGGGCCTTTGAGGTCTCAGCGGAGTGGGTAGAAGTACCCCTTTCATTAACATACATACATAAATGATAGAAATATATAACGTCATACTTTTGTTATACCTAGTCGTTAAATAAACTTGCTCGGCTAATATTTCCTGAATATTCCTGTTTTTAAAATTTTGTTAAATTAGTTATAGTGCATACAAAATTTTTGCTTAAGTAGCCAAAACTATATTATAGATTCAATTTTTTCTATTCTAGCAAAATCTGAGCAAATACTGAATGGAACATTTGACGGATTTGTTGCGAGGAACAAACAAGTAGATGCACATTCAGGGAGGTAGGCTTTAAGCAGCACTTAAACAAACATTGATTTAAACTGTGCGTGTAGAAAACTTGTTTAGGGTCAATGAACTGAAAAAAAGTCATATACAACTTACAAATAAGAAACTTACAAACACATCTAGAGTTGCAACTCAGGTGTATCTTTCAAACGCTCAAAATTATCAAACACAGTTGTTGTATAATTTTAAAAGTTTTTACCCTAATTTTAGTTAGTAATATCTATAAGAATAAGAATATCTCTAAGAATAGCAGTAAATTGTGAACAATGTTGCACAAAACAGTCAACGTAGTGAAACTATATTCCAATTTTTTGATGATTGTATTAAGCAACAAGCAACTTCAAGCAATTGTATCGAAGTGATACTGATTGTGTTCATTGCTAATTACTGTTACCTGCAATATTGGATATCAAAATCCAATTAGCAAGCTCAAGATACGTGTAATAACGCAAGTCATCAAAATAACTTTAATTTATCTTATAGAGTTAAATAATAGTAAATTGGATTTTTAAAACAGAGAAAACGGTATAGGAACTTGGTTTAGAGTTCCTTCAGGAAAACTTAACATTAACCACTTTATCAAGAAGTAAAATGAAAATTCTCAGAACGACTGTAAAGTATCTGTATCTGTAAATTAGTAAGAAATAAAAAACTTCAAAATATTTTTTTTTGTAAATTGAAACCTACAAAACTTCAGGATAAGAATAATATGAATTTTGACTAAATAATAAGCATCATAATAAGGCACACAACTGTCAGTAAGCAAATGGCCATACCTGAATTTCTCAAATCAGTGCGGTTTCGACTTGAGTCGGTTGAAACGATTCCTCTTTTTGATGAGTTACATATAAATTTGAAGATTTGTGCTTCGAAGAATTCCGAAAATTTGTCTATCAAGCACTTGACAAGTGCCAAGTCACCTAAAACATTAAATAAATATACAAGCCCAAAAATTTCAAATTTTCAAATGTAAAATCGCCAATTTTAAGCAGACTGTTCTACTGAGTGATAGATTTAGAATACCTGACTGGTATAGGTTTTGAGTCATTTGAGGTTTTTCAAATCTTTAAAAGTTTGTTGAGGAGTTTGTATCATATTTACGTTCGGTGGAAGCCCAAGATAATGTTTGTCCAAGGCTATCGTGAAAGAGTAGCATTTCCAAAACTTCATAATACTCGAATTCAATAAAATTTAAAATTTTAAAACAATATTTAAAAAAAATTAAGCTACTTGCACTATTGTTTCAAAGTAGCCCGCGTAGTGCTGGCACAGACTCTATAAACACTGTTCGAATGTCTGGAGTTGAATGGTTATGTAGGGAAATGAATGCGAACTCCAAGGTAACATTGGGGATTTGCAAGTGGGTGGGAGACAAGGCTTCTAAAAATATTGACATATGATTTCTGGAAATGGCTTTAAATGTATTTGCACAACTAAGCTATCTACAAGTAGAAGTATCTAGTTCTGTTTTCACTCAAATGGACAACATTGTTGTGGCAAAAATATGTCAAACAAAACTGGATACTTCTTGGGTTGATGCATGTGCTATGCAAAAGAATCTTGTCCCTTGTACAAAATTTTTAGGGTATTCGCTATTTCTTTCTTTTCCAATCCTTAGGTATTCTATAAACGCATATCATTTAAACACTTTTACAGATTTTGGACAATACTGTTTGTATTTTACGTATAATCAACAAATTGAGTACAAATCAGGCAATTAATCTAAGATTCCATGGCTAATAATTTACATAAAAAGAAATAAAAATCTACAATAACCAGCCCAATAGTCCAGCCCATTTACGCATAAACACAATCTCGTACAATTTGAATTTTATATTATTAAATGATGTAAATGTAATAACGTATCAATGATTCATTTTTACTAAGCAGATTTTCTAACACTTGTTTTTTGTCAGCTTCTAAAATTTAGCGCATTGAGAATGAAAGAATAAAAAATAGTCACGTATCACTTGTGTAAATCGCATAAGACAGGAATTTTTTTTAATTGAATGGTATTTTTCTCTCTATTTTAAAATTATATAAGATATAGGTACTTACACGAGCAATTCATTTGATTCAATTCATTAAAATGATTAAGTGTGTTTCAATTATTAAAAATAGTAGATACTTAAAAAACTATGCTGAAATAGTGTGTATTACTCAAATTATTCAATACTTTATAATGTGAATATTAATTAAAATATGTACATATCGCCCGACCCTCTTTAGTTATAAGATAAATCGTAACAAAGTAGTCCTACTGGAACTATTCTTTAATTGCCTCTAGGTCTGCGTCACGCGACGTTGAAAGTGATGGTATTGAAAACTTGACTACAAGTACGCGGTCCAAAGTCAGTAAGCTTCATATTTCACTTAAATCAACTTGTGCTATTTTTACATTCTTATTTGATATGCATTACTTTTGTCTTTTACTACTGATCTGTTCCAATTTAAGAAAAAGAAGAAAAGTCTTAGTTCTTTTTTTAATGTTTAAAATGTGCTAATTTTAAAAACACAATTTTAGGGAGAGGCTGAAGCGGGGCGCAGCGCTGATCTGACGCCGCAGGAGCGCCTCAAGCGCCGTATGCAGCTAGCGCTCAACAAGCAGCTGAAGTGTGACAAGGAGTCGGAGCGCCTCCGCGCAGAGAGACTTGGAGCAAGAGAGGCTGGAGAGGGAGGAGTCTTTGCGATAAATTGCAATTAGGCATCGAAGGAGGTAAAGAAGTTAATTAACTTTAATTGTGATTAAGTAATTATCTTTAAACTCTTAATTGTGATTAAGTCAATTAATTATGCTTTTGCATTTGTAGGAAACGAGAGAGGCGCCATGTCCACTCTGAGCATGCGAGTGACAGTTAAAGGTCACGCTCCATGTCAACTTCTCCAGCTTAGGACTTCCAGAACAACTTAAAATATCAAAACTATTAAATTTAAACTTGGTTTAAAAACTGAATGTGTTTTAAAAAAAACTAAAAAAAAAACTTTTTTTTCTACTAAAAATATTGTGTTTTTAAGAATTGGTTTTAAAAATGTGTAAATAAAGTATCAGATAAAATCGCTTTTGACACAACTCGAGAAGGAATCGCATTCAATTCAACAAACCTTGAGTTTCTTATATTATAAAATATTCAATTTCATTAATTAATATTATATTAATGTATATGTATCAGTATATGGAAGATGATGAGGGCAAGAGGACCTTATATTGATGTGCTTTTTGTGCCTCTTGAGAATAAAGTTATAAAAAAAGACCTTTTATGATAACTTAATTTATGATGAATTTATTTATGATTTATGATGAACGGGTTTAATAGCGGTAAACCCGTTCATCTTGACTAGTTCAATCAAATGTAATATAAATTAAGAGGCTTTAATTAATTATGATTTGGTACCTGTTAGTAATTAATAAATTTCGAAAAAAAAATTTAATTAGGAAAAGCTCGTAATAAGAAACGTTTTTTTTTTAAATTAGATAAATAGTTTTCGAAGCAAGGTATTGGAGCATAGGAGAAAAAAGGACTAAAAGATTAGTTAAATCTTCATTTTTTCTTATCAAACAATAAATTTAAATATTTGCGACCAGTTATTATGATTTAATTAGATTTAATTATATTATAATTATATTTTACTTGTCAAGCAAGACCTCTAAGTCCTTCTTCCTTGTTTGGATGACCCCTACCTGACCCCAATCTCCAAAAACCGAAAAATCAGTTTTTTTGTTAGTTTTGCATGAAATACGTGAGTTTGCTACGGTTTATTTTCTGTCGTTAAGTATCCATCGAATTTTCAATTTCTTGGACGTCCTTGTCAACATGTAACGGAGAGGGTGTGGAAACGTTTGGAAAGGAGCTCATTAGCATACATGTACGCAAAGGAGAGTAGCCTTGTGGAATTGAGCGCTTGAAAACAAAAGTATGGAGAATAGTCACGTAGCTCTCAGTTAAAAACTAGACGGGAGAATTTTTTGAATGAAATTTTATTTTTCCAATTTTTAATTTACATAAAGTTTAGGTGGTTGCACGAGTAAATTACTTTTTTTTCACAAGCAAAATATACCTCTCTCATTCAGTCTCAAGCTTGTCATTTAAACCTCTTAATTACATGTTATTAATTAATGATGGAGTAATTAAATTAATTTAGCTATATTTTAATTAACAATTAACTAGCAGACATTTGAACACCTTAAAGTGTTACTAGCTATTTCAGCTCTAAATTGGTCTTGTTCAGCCTGACGGCACTTTTTGAAATTTGAAATTCAGCCTAAATAGTTGATCGGGCCCCCTTAAGTGCACCTTTGTCCTAGGAAGGGAGAGCTTGGCTTTTGAAGTTGCAGGGCTTAACCTTGGTTACGCTAATTACAAAGTAATTGTTTTGTGAACTTTAAAACTTGAGTGTAGAGAAGTTCTTAGGCTTGAAAAGTACAAAAACCTGAAAGTTAAGTATACAATGCGCCGAACTACCCTCCAAAATTCTACAATTGTTGGGTTAGGCAATGCTAACTAGAAGTAGAATGCGGGGTTACACCTATTTTAATGTAAACCATCAACCTTCGATTCCAACCATTGGGGAAGCTTTTAAACTTGGAGAGTAAGTACGACCCTACATTCTACTTCTACAGAAAACTGACCGGAATATGCTTGTGTATAGATTAGTGCAACGTAAAATAAGAACAGTATTTCAATTTAAGTTTTTGTAAATTACTACTCTAAAATATGCTTACTTCACCTAATCCCAGCACGTAGACAACTTTTCTGGATTCTTTAAGTATTCTCATTCTTTTCGAAATGGATCAGGCAATATTGCGGTAGAGAGTTTAGTTGGTATCTACTGCTCAATCATCAACTTAACGCTGATTAAGCGGTATTTAAAAATCCTTAAATTCCACTAATTCTGCAATTAATCATCAGACAGGGACTTAAGCATTACCGTTTGGTCATTTTCTGCTCTGCATTTTAATTTTGTAATTTTCAATAATCATTGCCCTAATCATTCAATCTAACGGCAGGACATTTGAGGTAGTGTTAACATATTAATTAAAAGTGACAACAATAAACTTCGAGTTACATTTAGTTTGATTGGAATTTTGTTAAGTCTGTGAAAATATGATTGTGAAGGTGTTGATTGTGTTGGTGATCATCAATCCCGCACTTAGTCAAATAGAGCTTAAATTTGATCAAACTGATGGCATCATTCCAGCGGAGGGTACAGCGACCATTGTTGGTTCCCTGGGAGAAGGGAGTTGTGCTGCTGTGTTTCTGAGTAAGGTTTATATTTAGTTGCAAATATGCTTTTGCATACAATTTCAACAAATTCTTATATTACTGATCCTCACATGCACATCCTCAACTACGCTAAGATATTACTAATTACTATTAAAACTAGCATGTACATGTTGATATGGGTGAGCCTTACATCAAACAAAACTTGATTGATTGACTACTGACTTGTCACCCTTAACTTTTTTTATGTTCAAAAGTAGAAAATAGAGAAACTTGACTTTGGAGCTAGTTTGAGATGGTCAAACGGTTTTTACGGGTCATCCAAATAAGAATGAAAGGGGCTCAAGTTGGTCTTTTACCACAAAAACTTTTCGTTTCATGAAAAAATAGTAAAAATATGAAAAAACACGACTACTTCTTATTGGGTCATTGGGGTTATAAGTAACTTTTCCTTTTATGTGAAAATAGAAAGAATTTTCGAAATGCGTTTTTGGCATTGAGGAGGTCACTTATTAAATGTTTAGTTATTTAAGGGCTAGGATCAGGGGTCACCTGAGTTATAAAAAGCTATACTAACTTAACAACAACTTAATAACTTAATAACAGGAAACTGAAAAAACAATTTTTCGGCTTTGGGTCATCGAAATTAGGGTGAGTGAGTGACCAATCTTCAAACTTGGCCTCACTTTTCACCCCGAAAATATTTTCCCGCAAAGTAGCTAATACGCTACTTAAAAACTGAATTTGTTTTCTAGAATTCGATAAGTTCAACTTTCAGAAGATATACAGCAAAAGATAATTTCACCCAAAGGCTGACTTTTTTTCAAAATAGATGAAAAGGGAAATGTTTTGTGAAAAAAAACGTTTTTGTCTTCAAACGTATATGAGAGTTAATTCAAATTAAAATTTATGTAGGAGAACAATACTTAAGCGGTTGACATTTTTGCATTTGCAGTAAATTGGCTTGTATTAAGTCATTGTTTTTTTTTGCAGTAAAATATGAAGGGAAAGTATATGCACTAAAAGTGGTATGTAAATATACATTATACAATTATTTATTTGTAAATACATTGATTATTTGAAAAGTTTTATAATTCGCAAACTCTACTTTCGAAAAAAAAATTCAGGATAAACTTGGTACAATTGGGGGTGATGAGGACACTATAAAAAATGAAGGCCTGGCACTCCTCCCAATAAAAATTCCAGGTACGCAAGATATTAGCAACCTTTTATTAAATCCTAGGTTTAAAAAAATGTTCAAGGTAATTAACCACCGATAATTCGTTTGGTAGTCGCCAGAATTTGAAATCGCAAGATTCAAATTCTTGTAGCCTCACATTTTATCAAGTGGAATCTCAGCTACATTCAATGTGTTTTTAGGTTTAGGTACAACTTAACTTGATGTTCCAATTTTTGCATTTATGCATATTTATTTTATTTATGCATGATTAGAATAATTCCATGATAAAAACCTGTTTTTGGAGGTGCGGCTTAGCTTGAAAAGAATGAGCACTGATAATATCACAATATTATGTTTAATATTATAATAATACAATATTATTATAGTTTCAGACATCTGCCCATTGTAAATAAATACTTAACATAAATAACTTTGAAGATGCATTTGAACATTGCTTTCCTTATTGCGGGTACACAATAATAATAACGATGTAGACACTTCAAAAATGTAGACTGATGAAAATACATCCACTAAAAAATGACCCAAGTTTCGTTAATATTTTTTAACTTAATATAAAATTCTGCAGTGTGAAAAATTTATGTCATGAGAATGACGGACTAAATATTTGTAAAAGGTAGTTTTCAAACAGAGATTTTTTTTGCAAGAATACAAAACTTAAGCTCTACATTGCATTTTTTTTTCTTACTGATTTCAACAGAATTCATATTTGAATTTGAGGTTAGAGACATTACCAATTCATGCACTACTCTGCCTACGTAACTGCACAAATACCTTTGAGTAACTAAAATTTATTTAGGTGTGTTACGCGCCTACGGATACGGAACTGCATCTGTGGATAAATCTCCTCCATCTAGAGCAATTTTGCTAGAATACGTTGAAGGCAAAAACTTATTGCAGAGGAGGAATTTTTTAAGCGCCTCTCTTCTCAAGCGTCTACAATTTGGGCTTGAGCTGGTATTTTTTAATCATTTCAGATGCAGGGATGGTTACGTGTTGTTTCTTAAAACGAAACAAACCGTTTCTGTTTCAATTTTTTGGAAACGAAACAATATCCCGTTTTGTTTTTGTTACCAATTTGGAAACAGACCGATTTTGGAAACGTTTAAAGAATTTTTTTTAAATAAAAAAATTAGAGGTCGGAGGACGGTAAAGTTTCAGAGAAATGTTACGTTACGTGAAATTTACGTGATTCTTATACTATAAGGTGCATCTAGCGTATTTTAATTCCTAACGTAGGAATAAGCACATTTCAATCAATTATTCTGATCATTAGATGTTTTGTAAAAAGCGTATCCAAATTAAATTCATTTTAAGGATTTCCCGAATAAATTTCTGAATGCATTTTAATGACAAAGTGCCAAATAATTTAATTTAAAATTTCAATATTATTTTTTTTTAAATGTTGATATTGTATATATATTGTATTGTATATATATTGTATTGTTGTATATCACTAATATGTCTTTAAAATTTTAATTAATTTTTCCAAAAATTATTAATCATTTTTTTTTCTAACATTTTGCGGTATGATATGCACAATAATCTCAGAATGCATTTGTCTAAATTAAATCACGCTTTTTACCTTTTCTGTTTTGTTCCGTTTCGAAGAAGATTATTCATTTCATTTTCATTTCCAAAAAAAACATTCCTTTGGTTTTTGTTTTCATGATATCCGTTTCGTTTGGTTCCGTTTTCCTGAAGAACTGTAACCCCAATACCTAGACGTAACGTGCTATATCCTTCACATGTATAATAATGTGTTTCATTGCATTACAAAAGTTGAACATCTTGGAGAATCTATGGAAGATAGGGATGACACACCGGGATTTAAAGCTAGAGAACTTAATATACAGAAATTTTGGAAAAACAAACCAGCAAGAATTGGTTTTAATTGACTTCGGTTGTGCAAATTTTAAACGAAGTGTACTCAGACAGAAACATTTCTTTGGAACCTGTTACTTTGCGAGTCCAAATAATTTTCTACTTCAAGGTACTATAATTACTCTTTGTCTTAGCCAGACGTATGTATGTTTGTTTGTAAGAGGGAGCTCCCTACCTATTTATTAGGATAGTGAGACTCACGCCGAGCATGCGCTAAGGTGGCATATTTCGGTCACTCTATTGAAAAACAGCTTTAATTTCTCGGGATTTCCCCCTGCTTTTCCCTTTTAAACCTTCTTGACTTTATCGAAAATTCTATCAACAAGGGCAGAGGGATGTTAGCCAAGTCCTCTTTTGACAAAAACGCTCGTCCAAAGATTCTTAGTCTAAGTTGTGTATAACCCTCACATTCCATTAAGAAGTGGTCTCTACTTTCCTCCGACCGTCCGCACGTTGTGCAGGTTGGCGAGTCGGTAAGTCCCATTCTATGGAGGTGTAGAGCAAGTAAGCAGTGTCCTGTTACTATCATCGCCAGGGTTCTTAGGAACCCTCGTATAAGACCGCAGCAGAATCTTGCTGTCCGACTACTGAATTTCTTCAGTATTGTTTTAATATCCCTACAGTCCTGAGACCTCCGCCAACGTTTTAAGTGGAGATTTTCTCTTGAAAATTTTGGATGAAATACAATAAATGATGGGAAAAGTTTAAAATTTTGAAATAAAAAATAATTTTGTTGTGAAAATCTTAAAATTTCCACTTAAAAACTATTATATATTAAATATTATATTATTATATATTAAATATATTAAAAAGTAAAAATTATTTGAGGTGATGAGGTGCCAATTTTCACGGTGCTGGAGCCAGGTGCTAACTTCACGCATCACCACCGGTGCGTGAAGTTGCCACCTCATCACCTCAACTTTTAAAAAATAATTTGAGGTGATGAGGTGGTAACTTCACGCTTTCCTTTACCGCTACATGTAATTGAGGTGGTGATTTGAGGTGCCAACTTCACGGTGCTGAAAAAGAGATGCCAACTTCACGGTGCTGAGGTGTCAACTTCACGCACCCTATGAAAACGGTAAAATTGTTAACTCAGTACATAACTAATCTCCTAACTATAGGGGTAGTTAAAATCTTCAAACAATAAATCGTAACCCTATTGTTATTCATATTGTCCTCTAAAACATCTAGCTTATGCAATTCTAAAGTGGCAATTGTGGTAAATGCTAAATGCATTAAGAAGGAAGATTTGTGATTGTCGTACACTGCATATACACATGCGTGCCATCAAGTCGCACAACGAATTCATTTGGTAAAATTCATTTGCGCTTGCGGCATAACTTTGAAATAAATATATACTTCCGGTTTGCCCAGGATCAATGTTAAAATTTCAAAATGCCAACAGTTTAATTGTTTTTTAAACTCTCCTGAAAAAAAAAACTCTGAAGCTACAGGCGTCATACTTTTTTTTTAAATAAACAACATGGGTCCCTACTGTAGTATGGGGTCTATTTCCGTTTTACTTCGGTTTTTGCACAGTCAAAGGGACCAAAATTTTAACATGTTTTGTCAAATCCTGCAAACACTGCGGAACATACGACACTCTATTTTGCACATGAGTTAGGTCAGTTTCTGAGCCGGTTCAGCAGCTAGTTCCAAATTACTACATGTTGATTCGCACATAGACAATAGTTTTTAATAAATTATAATAGTTCTTAAATGTTCACGACTATGTAGAATTTTGAATAATGTGTTATCGAAATTCCTTAAAGAATGAATTGATCGAAATTTAAACGAGCATAACGAACTATTTTTTAAAGTTTTAAACTTTTGAAAATAAAATTTAGATAAAAGTTATTGTATTGGCACAGGTTGCTCGTCGCAAAAGAAGAGAGCCTGATTAACGCAGCTTGTATTGATTGATTGGTGCCCTCGCCCATAAAACGGATAACTTTAACTTTCATTTTACAAATAGCAAATTAACGCAGCTTATATGCAAAGGAATCATAAGCCACTTCTGCTAAAGATGAAGTCAACACTTGGCACTATCGACGATGCTGTAACTAGGTGTCATCGCCTTTTCCGAGATCCACAAGCTTCCGAAAATAAGATGACATATTATCCGCCAATTAGTAGAGGCGCATTGCCCACCGCCAAATTGGGTAAGTAAGATTATTTCTCAAGTGACCCAAATACAATTTTTAAATCCTAAGTAAGCGCCAAAAAATCTAAAGCCATAGCTCCCTATAGAGAGGGCTGTAAAAAGCTAGTTTGAGGTTCACTATTTCACAACGTCAGTAAATAAATAAACCGATTACGCTCTCAGAACATGAACCCAATTAGTCTCACCCTAACAAAAGGGTAACAAAAATTGGTGCCGACAACCCGGTGCAAAATCGGCAATCAAATAAGTGAAACCTTACATGAACGTTTGTAGTAAACCACTCTCACCATTAAGCCATGCGGGCTCTTGTTGTAAACGATAGGTAAAGAACTTGGCTGCAGTTCCTTGAACAATTTTAATAATAAATAATTACCACGGCTCGTATTCCTGGGGGTAAGGACACTTGTCCCAACTTGGGTACAAAGTAAATGAAGTATTGGTATTGTAAGTAGATTAAGTTATATGGGGTCACAATACAATGACCTATATGAGCCACCGGATCTTGTTTTTTTCATTCTCCACATGTCTAAATTCATTTTTTTCTACGGAAAATATTAAAAAAAAAAACGATGTCAACGTCTTTTGATTTTGACCTAAGCAAAAGGTCAACGCCCTCAAAGGCCAAGCTCATTGAACTATTTGGTTATTGACCTCTTTGTCTAAAAATAAATGCTTCTTTTTTGAAAAATAAATTCTAGGATGTAGAGAATGAAAAAATAAAGGTTCGGTAGTTTATAGTGGTCATTTATAGTTTGACCTCAGGCTAACTCAATATAAGAAAATAATTTAAAAAAAAACACAGTAAAATCGCTTTTTACTGCAATCATTATAAGTTGACGCCTTAAAATGTCGTTGTGCATCCAGGTTTACTTATGAACAAAATTTCCGAATGTAATACAACTTTGATGGCAAAAGTTTTAGCAAAATATTAATTTAAATTTTAAATTTAAAAAAAAAATTTATTTTATAAGAGGATTTAATATTGATTTGTAAGTATGAATAATAAGAATTGAGTTTTTTTTTTAACGTTTCGTGTATTATATGCACGAAAATTCGAACCCATGGGCCCACTATACCGCCCCTGATAGAATTTTCTGCCGTTTCTGTTTCGTTTCCGTTTGCAAGAAAAATATTTGTTTCGTTTCCCTTTGCAAGTTATTGGTTTGGGATCCGTTTCATTGAGGAAACGAAACGGAAGCGCCCGTCCCTACTTTGCACGACCCCTAAATATTAACCGATTTGAGTAAAAATTTTACAATTTTTTTCTCAGGAAGTGGAACAATACAGGATCACTTTAACTAAAACTGGGATACCCTAATGTAAGCGGTAGACTAAAAGGCTCAAGACAGCGCTTTAACTAACGACAGTAACATAAATCCAATTTGGGCCGATGAATATACTGCAACAATATGTGATAAATACACACTATTTGTGAGTAGTGTTAGATGGCATTGGCTTGCAATTACTCCACAGTTGTATACGCGTAGTTTTTCTAAAAAT
>VYYI01002887.1:0-13557 GCA_021029175.1 Bilobella aurantiaca | reverse complement strand
GATTTGAGATATGTTGAGTAGTTCCTGAGATACACGGGCTACTCGGACGGACGGACGGACGGACGGACGGACGGACAGACAGAACGAAAACATAAAGTAGTTGACACTACTTAATAAGTTATTTAAAACAAAAGGCAGAAACGGGGCCAGGCACTATGGCGCATGCGCAAAGACAGACTCCAGAGCAAGAAAAATTTCCCTAATTTACTTCCCAGAGGTAAATTATATACCAACAAGTTAAGTATTTTGTTATGATATACGCTAAATGTAGCATATTTGAATAGCTCAAAAGCAATTTTTAGTTAGTTAATTACGATTAACAATTAACAATTAGCAATAAAAAAAATTTTGTAATTGATTTTTGCGTGGAATTAGGTTTTCTTATTTACGTTGAACCTAACTATGACACTTAAATAGCTGAAATACAATTTTTAATTGGTTTATTGTAATTAACACTTAGTAAAAGTTAAATTTTGGAAATCTGGTTTTACATGAAAATGAAGGTTTTTATGTAGGCTGGATCTCACTATGACCTTTAAATAGCTAAAAAAAATTCCTGATTAATTAATTGTGATTAATTGTGTTTAACGATTAGCAAAAATGACTTTTAAGAAATACAGGTATTATTATTTTTAGCAAGTCACCAAATCCATCGTTTATTTTTTAAACGTTTCCTACAATTTAGACCTTTTTTCAATTTGAGATCATTTTTCTCTTCAGGTCCTATTTTAGGCCCTTAATTTTAAGTCACTTTTACTAAGCTCCTGTTATTTGTTTCAATTAATGTAAATGAGACGCTCAGATTTGTAAAGTCCATATTAAACAGTTTCTGTGCCCTTTTCGATAACTCATTTGGCTGACGATAGTAGTATGCATTTTTTTGTTTACTATTCGAAGAGAGAGGATATATAGGATTATATTTAGCAGCCTTATCATATTACTATTTAACAAGCCCTTTAGACACTGAACAAGCCTATCCTAAACGCATTTGACATTTTTACATAAAACTACATCGTTTTCATACAAAAAATAGAGTCAAATAAATGTGTGAGGATGGAATTCCCGTCGTGGATTTGAACGTTTTTAACACAAACCCGACGTCTGAAATGCAGAAGAATTTAGCTTTTGAGTTCGACAAAGCCTTGAAGTCTGGGTTCCTATACCTAACTAACCATGGTGTTTCGCAGGAGACGGTTAGTTTTAACTAGTTTAACATAATTAAATATAATTGAACTAACTAACATCAACATAAATATGTTTTACAGTAAGGCTCCGAATCTACTATTTTTCAGATTCAGCAGGCATTTCTAGAGAGTCGGAATTTTTTCAAAATACCACTAGAAGTAAAGAAGAAGTTTCAAATGGATCCGAAACAAGAAATATTTGGATATCTGGAGCCTAATCAACAACAGTAATAGTTGTTTAGATGATATTTTTATAACAGTGCTTGTTGCTTATGAGATATTTTTACAACAGCGAATGTTGCTTATAAGATATTTTTACAACAGTGATTGTTGCTTATGAGATATCTTTACAACAGCAAATGTTGTTTATTAATATAACTATACAACAGTGATTGTTGCTTTCTTGGCACTTTTTTGTTTACTAGTCTTGCTTAACTTGCTTGTTTTGACTGTTGAAGACTAGACCGTGGAAAGAGCCCGGATTGTCGTGAATCATTTGATTTTGTGTGGAAGCATAGAATGAAGCTCAAAACGACTACTTCGAAATCTGGTGGTGTATGCGATATCTCCACCTTTTACACTGCTCTTTGGGATATTTCCCAAGAATGTTTGCCCCTAATTTCCAAGTTGCTTCAATTAGTTGCCATGGCACTTAACTTGGATGAGAACAGAATACTAAATCATGTACAATGCCTCTCGAATCCCAGTGTGCCAAACTACAGTGCATTCAGAACAATATTCTACAATCATCAGAAAAATCCAGGCGAAAATGCAATTCGACTGCCACCGCACACGGACTACGGCATACTCACTCTCCTCTTCCAAAACGACGTCGGAGGTTTAGAAGTATGCAAAAATTGCTTTATCTAAAACACTAGTCATTAAACGATTCAGAACAAATATAAAAAATTATGCATTGTGTTTCGAAAAACCTTAAATAGGTCAAACTAAATCAAATTTTTTTAAAATTAATTATTTTTTCTGATTATTCTTGATTCTACGTTCTGTACGGTAGGTGATGGGTGATTTTCTGGTTATCATTTAACGCACTTATTTTTCAAGGAAATTAGTAAAACGGAATTTGTCACTCTATTCTAAATATTGCATATTCCACTCACATCAAATTAGATCGCTTTCAGTGTTTCAATTTTTCTTTGAACAAATAGTATAAATTGTATACTTAATTAGGTTTTGCGATTAGGTAATTTTATCAGGTCATTTAATTAGGCAACTTAATTAAGTTATTTAATTAGGTAAACTAATTAGGTTGTGTTGAACAGATGAAATCGAGCACTGGTGTATGGGTTCCAGTGAAACCGTATCCTGGCGCAATTCTTCTAAATACTGGAAATGTGCTGGAATGCTGGTCAGGCGGACGATATCGTGCAAAGGTTAAAATTTTAAATTGTTTTAGAAAAAACAATTTCAAAATATGGAAAATTCTACCCAAAAAAATTGTTTCTTGTCATGAACAGCTTCACCGAGTCAAAATATCAGATTTGGAGTCCAATGTACTAGAGCGCCAATCAATGGCATTTTTCGTGCTTCCTGATAATGAGGCTTCGATGCAAAGCATGACAGGTGCAGAAGATTTGGGACATTTGAAAACGCGTCAAAATAACGCAGGAGAATACATCAAAAGTCTGGTAGAAGGCAGCTTTAAATACTAGAACTGTGACTCCATCATATTGCAATACCGTAAACAATTTTTAAGGAACTAATCATCCTTAGGTTAATATAATATATTATATATATATATCATATTTATATATAGAGCCTTAAATTGGACCTAGAAATATCGGAAATTATTTTAAAATAATTTGTGTTTAGTACCTCATGTTGGTTTTGTATCTCGGCCTTAACGTAAAAACGTAAGAAGTAATACGTAGGATTTTAAATCGATATTATCTTAAAATTTTCTTAGCCTAAACTTAAAATACCATAGAGATTATTGCACCATACAAGATATTTTGATAAAGAATAATTTTCAAAAATATGAATTTAACGCCGTTTGCTATTTTTTTATAATCTTATACAAGTAATTTACTTATTGTTAACGCGTATGCACTAGAAGTTATGCTCAACTTTATTTTGTGGTGAAATTAAATTGAGCAAAAGCTAAATTAATTTGTCCTTCACATAGTGAAGCATTTACGTGGCTCTTTGTTTAAAGAAAATGAGCACGCATCAAGCGTTGAAAGTCATTTGCTCGCTATAATTCGTTTGATTGAGCAGTAAAAGAGCAATAATCGAATTCTTAGAGAGCAAAGGTCATGACTCATGGACAGAGTACAATGCATATTTACTCTTGCTATGAAGTTTGAGGAGTAATGGCTTTTACCGTAAACATCCAATTTGGGTACCATATTTATGATACTGCTTCGTTATAACGCGCAAATCTTGCTAAAACATATTTATATGCGTCTAGCATCCTATTGTTATCTGTTATTGTGTAGTTGCAAAACGGTAAAAAATGTTTCCAAACGTGATGCTGATACTTTCCAATATTTTCAAACAAATTTTCAGAGAATCTCGACTTTGATTTGACTTTATTCCCTGCACAGGCTACAAAATAGCAAAAATGTTCGATACATACTTTATCGAATATCCTACTTTAAGTCTATGTGAAAGAAAATATTTTTTATTTGATTTATCTTAGAATGTTTTAGTTAGATGTCATGTGTGTGTGGCCTCAATTCGGATATCTGCTGCAATGTTCTAACTTTCAAACGCTGTTTATCTTATCTGCTTGCTCAAAATTGCTTTTTGATGTGTCAACACGAGGCGCTGAACTCATGCCCACAGAGTTCAGTTCCCAGTAATTGAAGTAAGTTAGTTACTAATTTCAAATTTAAACATCCGCGCTGCACTGCTACACCGTGCAAAATGTGCAAACTTAGTCAGCGCACCGTGGAAATCGTTCTTCAAGTATTTGCAGTCATTGGTGCGGTGAGTTACCTCTAAAATTTGGATTCCAATCAAATCCATTTGTGCAACACCTTAATTAACGATAATACGTATTTAATTAACTTCTAATAAGAACCTAAATTACTGATATTTACTTAATTTTCCTTCAGTAAAAAAACGGCACAAAAGAACATGTGATTTGACGACGTCGAAATTTAGTTTATGAAACCTAATTTTGTAAGAAATTGCCATCTACAAATCCTACAAGCAAAATTGCTTAACAAAGTATTCTTCACAACTACTTTGTGCAACTTGGGATTTTTACAGGACAAAAATGGTGCATTATTTGTCTTCTAACTAAGAAATGATTTTATTTGCAGATTATCAGTGCTTGCGGCATTGCCATTTGGAGTGTTACCTGCTACGACGTATTCATTCTCTCTGACGTGCGTCAAAATGTCCGACTATTTATACTGCAAAAAGTTGATGAGGAGCTCGAGGAAATGCTAGATCAGTACATGCCTGGTCCTCGGGGTCATCGCGGGGTCATAGGGATCAATGAACCCGCGGATTTTGTCCCCGAGTTTGAACAACCAATAGTTTTTCTCGTAGTTGGGGTGGGTACCATCCTGGGACATGCTATTCAATTCCTATTGGCTATATGGCTATTCATTGTAGTACGAACGGTAAGCACAAATTAATTAAGAAAAACTAAATGGCTTAATATGCCTCAATTAAATTATTTTGTTCTTAACTATCTTAAATTTAATTTTTTTTAGGAAAGCCATGAAGGAGTTCGAGTGTGGTTTATAGGGACATTACTAATTATAATTGGAACGCTAATTGGCCTTTGCATTCAACTGAGCCTCGTCACATTCCATTCAATTGCTGTTGCCACAACATGCTTCTTGATCATCTTCTACACGATTGGTTTATTTTTTGCTTACAAGTACAAACCCAAGCCAAAAGTAGTCCATGAAATTCCAATGTCAATTAATCCAAAAATGACAGAAGACAAAATTTCAGATAGAAAATCAGTGGAATACAAACCAGTAAACTCTCCTGTTGTCTCTTGCTGTGGAGAAATTAGCTCATTTCTAATTTAAGTTTTTGTTAAATTTAGAAAATAATGCATACAGCGTTTTAAAATTATAATTTGTATGTGAATACATGTACAATTTATTTAAAATGCCAAAACTAATTTTTCTTCTGAATTGTGCAACTTTTGAACTCATGAAACTAAAATTGTTCCAATTTGTAAAATATTTAAACTCCAGATAAATTCTTAGTTCTGTCATTTTTATCCAATTTTTAATCGTTCGATACAATTTTTGTGTACTTTGATATGCACTGCTTAGACGCCAGTATAGAGTATTTCATTGTACCGTGTTAAATTTTTGAGGGTTTGTATTTTTCATTGTATCTGTCAATACAAAAATTTGCACGAGGTATTTGTAAAGCTCAATTATTGTTTGTATTGGAAGATCTCACAACATAAAGACTGTATAATTATCTATGTAAATCTGAATTAAGTTTTCAAAACTTCAATTAAGCCATGTCATATTGTAATTTATTGAGAATAAATGAGAAATTACAACACAATTGTTTTCCAAAATTTGCATTTTGAATCATAGTAGTTTGTTTAATTTATTAGTAAATAAAACTGACAAATATCATTATGATCACTGCGTAACTTGTATGCTGCATAACCACTCCTGCGTTCCTTTCACCACGGCAGTAATTAAACACGTCTTCATATTCCTCTCCTTTGCAATAATATCCCACAAGCTTCCGCTCGTACTTTTCTTTACTATCGCATATCCACTGTACTTTGCCGTCACACTCAAGGTGCTTGAGATAGTTTCCCCCGGTATCGATACCAACAAAAACGTGCGCAAGCGTACTATCCAGTAATTTTTTGAACTTGTCTTCTGGAAGATGTGTCAAGTTGACGTTCCCAATAAGACTAACATTTGCAGATGGATTGATGTCATCGAACGATTGTACATCAATAGAACTGACATCAGGAATAGTAGAATCTAAGTTTAAGTAAATCAGTGATGGCAATGATGCAAACGGCAAAATTCCGATACTCTGAATTACAGAACGCTGAAACGAAATAGTTTCAAGTGATTGCAGTCCTTGAAATGCCGAATCTGGGATTTTCGGTATGTTCCCTTGTAGACTGACGAAAAGTTTCAATTGGTTGAAATTTCTGGTTAAGCCGAAAAAGTTGTCTGGATCGGTCACTCTTATGAGATTAAACAACAATTCTTCTGTGTAGTTGAATGTTCCCGGAAATGCATTTGGATAGATATCTATTCCTTTATACCCGCCCTGAAGTGCAATTCGGCGAAATCGGAGTCGATCGATAGTCCCATCTTCTATCACCGCATCACGTGTGTAGTTAAACAAATCTAAGTTCAGACTATCGATGACAATAGTATCGTCTTCCAATGTTTCCCCTATAGAGTCGAACATGTGTTGTAGATCTGTATCTTGGTCCGGAAAGCACCAAATTCGAATGTCTTCACCTTCACCAATGCATCGACAGACATCAACAGGAAACGGCGGTTCCGATGGAGGGCAATTCCCAAAAACAGAGTTGGTTACCATTAGCAACAGGAAGGTCAGAGAGAGTAAAGATGCGTTCTGCATTGTCGATAGTATAAGTTATCGATATATCTATATATCGGTTAGGTGTAGGTGTACCTAATGCGTTTCTTTGTAAATCTCCCCTACTCTGCTTTGGGTTATACTCAGCACTAAAAATCTTGCACCAATTTTCAATGGCAGGTTGGCCCTTTTTAGTTTGCTATATCTTATCTCTATGTAAAAATCAATTTGTAATTTGGGTATAGATAGCAACATGCCTCTGTTACATAAGGCAGATTATCGTCACTGCGTTTTACAGTAATTTTTTTTTTATTAAATTTGTAAACTTTGCCCTCAATTATGAATAATATATTTGAACCATTCGATATATAGAGTTCAATGATTTATTTTTTGTTTAATTAGAAACTGCAAATTACGCTACCAATCAAAAGCACTATCGAAACAATGCTGGGTCCAATTGCATTTACATTATTCTTTTCTCCGCGGCAGTACTTCGAGATATCTGCATAATCGTCTCCCACGCAATAGTATCCTACGAGTTTCGGCTCGTAGGCTTCAAGTCTATCGCATATCCACTCTGCTCTTTCGTCACAGAGAAGGTGCTTGGGATATGCTTCGCTTGTATCCGGACCAACTGAGACAGTAATATTGGCCGTTTCCAACAAAGTTTTGAACTTGTGCTCGGGCAGGTGCGTCAAATCGTAGTTACGGGAGAGGCTGACATTTGCATTAGAATTGATTCCATCGAATGTTTGATTCGCCATGGAATTTTCATCAAAAATATTTGAAGTAATGCTTAGAGAAGTAAGCGATGGGAGTGATGCAAAGGGCAAATTTCCAATGTTTGCGATTTTTGTAGACTGAAATGCAATGCTCTGTAGCGTCTCCATTCCTTGAAACGCCATATCCGGAATGTGAGGAATGTTTCCTTGTAAGAAAGAGAAGCGCTGCAATTTGTTGAATTTTTGTACAAAAGCAAAAAATTCATCCGGTAGTACAATAGTAGACGTAGTAAACTCGAGTTGTACTGTATAGTCGTAAGTTCCTGGGAATGCATTTGCATGGAAACTCAAACCTCCTGCGGCATTGTGGATCATGATTCGTCTAAACCGAAGTTGGTTGATAGTGCCACCATAAATCGCAGCTTCTTCCGCTACCAGTGAGAAATCTAGCCGAAGGTTGTCAAAGACTATCGTGTTGTCTTCCATTGAGTTATATATCGCATCGAACATTACTTGGAGATCCGTGTTCAAATAAACTGCACACTCAATGCTAGTATCTTCAGATCCTCCGCCTCTGCATCTACAGAGGTCTGAAGGGAAGGGCCCTTCTGCTGGAGGGCAATTCCCCAAGATAGATTTAGTTGCGAACAGTAGCAGAAAGCTAAAATTAATAAAAGGTATAGTGCCCATTGCAGATAGTATAGCTTTCAGTGTAACGATTTTTGTTCAAAATTTTACTCCTTTTCTGCTAGACTTTTAACAAGAGTCTTTTCCATTCGGTGGTCTTATCTAAGTGTGCAAAATTATCTGTAATTTTTGGCGATAATAAATTGATTATGTGTCAGGTTCCAAGGTAAAGGTTTTTCTATGATAATTTTATCATTTTACGTATAATCTACAATCTGACACAAATTGAACATAGAATGAACGATATACAGTAAAGATTGTAAATCAAATTTTATTAGTTGATGATTGGAGTTTACATAAAAAAAAATTGTTATTGTATGAGCGAGTGAACGGAAATGCGCATGTGCAATTATCAAAGATAATTTTACATTTAGTCGGGATTAAGAAGTCGAGGAGAAAGGTTCTCCAAAAAGCGTCATGTTGATCACGCAAAACAAATGCGTACATGGGCCCAGGATAAGCTTGTATGGTTAACGGAAACAAAACGAAGACTTTTTTTCTTGGAAACAAAACGGAAACGGTAGAAAATTCTATCTGCGGTATAGTGGGGACATGGGTTTGAATTTTCGTGCATATATTACACGAAACGTTAACAAAAAGTCAATTGAAATCGTTTTTACTGAGTTTTCTTAAATTAGCCAATTTTGCATTGCACAAGGTACATGTGTAGAGATTTTATTACAAAAATCAATGAATATACATGAAGACAGGCAGTATTTGCAATAATATATAAAGCAAAATATGCAATGCATAAATTCAACCATAGTTTGTTGTAAACTTTTACTTTTTCCGCCTATTTTCCCTTCTCATTTAAGAAAAAAATTCTTACCGTTTCCCCCAAAAATGAAACGGTCCGCTTCCAAATTAGAAACGGAAATGGACTTCGTTTCGTTTCTGGAAACAAAACGTGCCCATTCCTAGGCATTTGTAATTGACGCAATATCTTGATTGTGCTTTAAGTGTCGCTAACCAAAATTGTCTTTCTGGGAGGAAGGCATCAGCGGATAGGATTAGGCTTTGACATCATCACTCTTCTAACTTAAAAATCAATTTCATTTGACAATATTTTGTATACGTTTTGGATTACTTTGTGAAATTATTATGGCTTTTGTGAAGCTACGAGTCTTCCTGCGTTCCTTGTATTTGTTATCATAACTAATCATAAGAACCTTCAGTGGTTGGGATATACGTTTTGATTTAGAACTTCCAAAGTCCAATAATGTACAAATGCATAACATTGCTAAGTGAGGATATAATGATAATATCCCCAGTTGGATATAATGATAATAGTATGGCTTCAAGTTGCTTATTTAGGACATCTCATAAATAAATTTTGGCTTCTGACCCACAACTAAAATCACAATTTTTTTTGACTGTCATTTGATGCACTCTCCAGCTAAGTATCCGTTCATTCTCTAATTGTGCAGTTTCCAATATACAACCACGTCTTTAGGTGGGCCATTCAGGAATTCCGCAACCAACTATACGGTATTAATACGTTCAATAAAGGCGCATAAAATAAGGGTGTACAGAATTAAAAAAGCGTATAACTTTGATGGTGATAGCTTATCACAACAATTAATGTTATTGTTAGGCATGTTTGCACGTAGGGAAACCATGAATCCATATGGATTTTTTTTTTGTAAATTGTAACCTTTATATGTAAAGTTAAAGTGCATTATCGTATTAATACACAGTGCATTTTTAGTAACATTTAAAAATGATACGCTTTATGCAAGGCACTTTTTATTTGTATGTGCCCTGTCTACAAAAGCAAACTCTCCTCTGCCTTGGCTGTAATGCACTAAAACTTACTAATGCGTTCATTACTTGGTTGCAATGAAGGTTACGCATAAACTACGACGAAACAGTCTTGCTCCTAATTTATTTTGAACATTTATAGGTCAACATTGAAGGGGTACAGGGGTTAAGTACCACCTTTGGCGTTTCTCACTCTTCCGAAAGAGCAACCTTACCTTTCGCTTTCCTCGGGATCGAATCCCGGTCCACCCCTTTTCCCACATCCCCACAACATCAAAATGGGTGGTCATGTGTCAATTGTCAATAAATCGATGTGTTTCCTGAGCGTCTCCATGAATGTGGGCTACCCTTACTATTGGGAAAACATGGTTCCTCCTGGTGGTAGAGTGGAGCGGAGCGCAGGCCATGTCTGGTTTACAATTGAGGCGTTTCTCTGGCATGGGGCAAACAATGCGTACTACACCAGCGACTCATCGCCTACGACATTGACCAATGCTTTGGGGGAAGTGTTTACCCTTCTGGATAACATTGGTATTCGAGGAAACCATACTCGCATCATTGGCAAAACGGCACAGAACATCGACTTGACATATGCAACTCCTCTGGAAAAGAAACTCACTAATATTGTTGCCGAGCTTCATTTTCTACCCATACGTAAAAAAAATCACAATATTAAATACATATTCTATTTTTATATGTCGTATCTTTTAAATCCGTACGTTTTGAATAAGCTAATGGGCGGTTGTGCGTGCGTTACAGGCGAATCTATGCGCGTGAATTAGAAATCAAATTGCCCTAAAGTATGCCTAACATAAAAAACGCCCGTCTTCCGAAGACGGGCAATTAATGTTAGGAGAAATTAATGAGAAAACCCATACTCTTGCAAAATATAAGGAAGACATTGACTATTAAATTAAGCTTAAATTAAGACGGGTTTGCTAGTAAAATATAAATATATATATTTATTAGATATTATTTTATTATGTTTTAATATATACTAGAATGCAAAAACATATTTCAAATTCACGAACGACTTATATTTTTCTAGCTCACGGAAAAATGGCATTCTACGCCCCATTTCTAATGGACTCTATGGGCTGGTACGTGTACAACAACAATGTTTGGGAAATTCATGGAGGACCACATTGTGAAATGCTCACTGAATTCTACATGAAGAATGGAAATATTTATCATCGTAATATTCAAGTTTTTGATGACAGATCGGGTCTCGATGGTCTTTACATCAAAAGAGTCGTCTAAGTTTTTTCTTAATTGTTACATTTTGCACAGACAATTTCTATTAAAATTAAAATTTTATAGATATAGGAAACTAAGCAGACTTTTCACTAAATCACCGATAACTCCTTTCAGGGCTTGTTATCCATAATCAATTCCATCCCGCCAATTTCTAAATTATGTGTGTTTTTTCTACTCCAGACAATTATATTGCTGTTTTTTGAAAATTTGGTTTGTGATCTTTTTTCCAAATTTTAACACTACTAACGACAAGAATTAAATGTTAACTAAAATATGGAAATATCTCTCACAGTGGTAATTAGCTTCTTCAGTTGTTCTAAATTGAATTGATTTTTGTAATATAATTTTTGTAAGATTGCAATAAATAGTTTGTGGTTTCACGACATCATAGAAGACCGTTTGTCATCCAGACGCGGACAACACGCGCAATATCTTATCCAATTTTGGGGTTGCATTAGGCAACGATATCCATTGTATGCTTTCCTTTGGGGGTCACCTTGGAAACGGCAGTTGCATGTTGGGTCAAGTGTGCAAAGGGGATATTGATTTCCGTCTTCTTCGAAGTCTGCCTATTAAGCAAAGTATTACGTCAGAATTATTATTAAATTGACAAACTAGCCCGTCCTAGAACATGAGTATTTTAATATAATTGGCCTAGTTAAGCAATTACAGTTAAAAAGATATGTTATGCTCAGAAATTCTAAACAAGTAATTTGCAGTTGAAACGTGTTCTCATACTATCGGTCCGTCAATATCACAGCCATGTTTAGGGCATTTGCACTTAAATGCTGATTGTACAGTAGTGTTCCATGCAGGGCTAGAGTCGCATATTGATTCGGGGCACGTGAGACCGCACACAAAATCACCGTCATAACGAATCCATTTCAACGGAAGCGGGTCTTCCTCCGATGATTCGTTATCAATCGGTTCGCATTCAATGCGATCAAACCTTCCAGCAAATACTTGAACTATACATAATGGGATTGTGCTAAAAAGTATAATTTTTTCCATTTCACTAGCTCAAAGTATCTGCGCAACAGAGTTTTAAAAAGCGGAATATTTCTTGAAGTCGTTACAAAGTCATCAACGCCTATCTCAATTTCTCTTTATTTTTATCTATAGGTAAAACAATATTGAAATGGCACGCGAAACTAAACAAATATTGTAAGAAAAAAAAAGCAAGACGAAATGATAGAATATTTTGTGCTCCATTCTTCCAGACATTATGATTCAAGTAATGCATTATTGAAATTTACTTTTATTTTAAAAATTTTATTACAACAATAGTGACAGGTAAAAGCGTTAGATTTTTTTATATACGATTAGGTTAATTATTAATTATTAATATTTTAATAAGTAAATATTTTGAAATACCTTGTTAACAAATTTGTTATTTATGGTATTACAAACACTTTTCAAATAATTTGGGCGTCGGAAAATCATCATTTTCTTTCTTGTCCCGTTTTATTTTTCATTTTGGTTTCCAAGCAGTATTAATTTAAAATGTTTTGTGATATAAAGTAATCAAATCTATTCCAATGTTGCTCTATATATTCGAATTATTGTGTTCTGAATGATAGTGATAATAAATTTAACGTATTTCTTATTCCGCAACTCACAATGCTATGTTACAAATTAAGAGTGTATACATAATCTGGTAAGATTAGATGTTTCTATTTACAATGTTGTACACAAAATTGTTCATTTACATTTATTGATTAGTAACTTTTTACTAATTTGAAAAATATATATAAAAACTGTATCATACATTTGCTTGAAAAGTATTTTTACTAGATACTGAATTGACCTAAAACAAAGTTTTATTCAACAATGGCACATATCGAAATGCTTTCCACTACCTACAGAGAATTTCAATAGAGTCGACGCTGTGCAACCGCAAACTTTGGGAAAATGCGTTTCTTCTGATGGACAACTTGCGGAAGTAGAGGAAGTGCAGAATGTAGAATATATAACAATAAATAAATAGCCTAAATTATTCATTAATTCTTGTTGATCTGGGTATACCAATATCAAATAAACTGATTGATTGATTGATTGATAAATTATTCATTATAATGCGTCGCTTGTGAGTTGAGTGACTTTTTATTTGTAAATAGCAAATTTGCCCCTGTTTAGCATGAATTGATAGCTTCGAATCTTATCTAAATTTGTGATTGATTTTTTTCCATATCATAAGTTCTGGGACGTGTGCATTTAGCATTATTGATTTCTTCTAGTGCACAGTGGGTCCGAATAGGCCCAAACTTGGCCAAATGCCATAAAATCGAACTATGTAATATTGATGAACCGTTTGCAAAAATTGCTTTTAAACTATTTTTTAACTTTGGTTCTCAAATTTGGCCCAAATCGCACAATGTATAGGGACACTGCTAGGCTTCAAACTTTCATTGCAAAATTAGAAT
>VYYI01002886.1:0-13558 GCA_021029175.1 Bilobella aurantiaca | reverse complement strand
ACACACACACGTACATATATTTACACACACACACACACATATATATATATATATTATAGCTGGAGAATGAGCCAAGATTCTTGGTCGGTTTGTACCCACATATAAGTTGATACCTACTTGATATGGTAACCTGTTGTTGGTATGCACATAGTTGTTGGGAGAAAAAATAGGCTTCTTGAATGGTCCGTCACGAGGATATAAAGCCCAGCATCTCACTGCAGCAACAACAACAACAACAACAACAGTAACAACAGCACCAGCAACAGGAACATCAACAGCTTTTACTACAAGTCCCTTTGGGTGTATAGTAATATGCTGTAGGAGCAACAAGGGGAACATTAATTTACGCGGCTGACTCTCTGCTGAGCTATGCTCATCATCATCATCATCATCACCATCACCATCATGCTATGAAATAGTGGTAGTAGTAGTACAGTGACATACCTAAAAAGAATCCGGGTGAAAAAGCTCCTCCACACACACACACACACACACAAAACTTATGTCATGCAGTTAGCCCGTCTGGATTTTAAACCGTGAATCCACATGCTGTATAGTTATGTGAAGTGCATGCGTAAAATTCTCATTCCTCTGGTCATTACAACTACCCTTTCGTTCCACACACACACACACACACACACATCCTGGAAATATCGCACTGTGAAGGAACAGGCGTGTGAGATGGTCTACCTCTGTATTTGTGTGTGTGAGAATGTGTACTAGAATTTTGTCTGGTTGTGAGGATACTTGTGTGTGTGTGTGTGTGTGTGTGAGTGTGTGTGTGCATGAATATGTGTCTGTCACACATGTGAAGGCCTGCAGAGATCCCGAATCCGTAGTAGTAGTAGTAGTAGTAGTAGTAGTAGACGTAGTAGTACAACCGTAGTAGTAAAGGACAAAAGATGTTCATGCGTACACACGCCTATATACTGTCATCGTGTTCCCTCAAGGTTACAACTCCTATTCCCTCTCTGTTATGCGCGCATTATTGTTAGAGGGGAAAAAATCATGACTGGTTGCACCAGACCACTTCTATTCCATTTACATTTTTCTCATACACACACACACACACACACACACATACACACAGTCCAACTACAACTTATTACTAATGCTACGCTGTAGGAGAGCCTGGTTCTGTGAAAACAGACTTTTTGCTTCGCTGACTCTCTTCCATATGATGATAACGTGTGTGTGTGTGTGTTTGTGTGTGTGTCTGTGTGTCTGTGTGTGTCTGTGTGAGTGTGGATGGATGGAGTTACAAAAAGCACACACAGACTCAAACACACACACACACACACATTTCCACTGCTACGACTGCAACTAAAATGAAAACTTGAACACCATCCAGAGCCTGCATATGTATATGTACACATGAAGTCGCTACCCATTAGAACAGCTCCTCTCTCAATATCTAACTCCGACCGTAGAATATCCTCGCAGTAGTTAGGATACACGTTGTCCCACCATTGTTTATCTGGCTCTGGCTCCGTCCGTCGTGCTGTAGTGTGTAGTAATAGTAGTAGTGGTAGTAGTAGACCTTCCACAGTGATACTACGATAGATACCGGGCGCGTAGAGTCAGCACCGTTGTAAAAGCCAGAAAGGAGGGTGGTACCACATTAAAACACGCTTTTCTATTCGTAGTAATAGTGGAAACTTGCAGTTGGATTACTCCAACACACACACACACACACACACACACACACACACACACACACACATGTGCACTTGATACTCACATGTAACTCACTCTCACAGGCCAGTGTACATAAACTCCTACTCTACTATTACCTAACACACACAAACAGAAGAGTGAGGAAACAGAGACACGCTGTTCAGTTTTCAGACGGAGCGTCATACATAATTAGTAGTAGCGTTGTAGTGGTGGTGGTAGTAGTAGTAGTAGTAGTAGCTGGGAGTAACAGCCATAGTAGCAGCGGTTGTAAGACGTAGTAGTAGTAGTGGTAGTAGTAGTAGTAGTACTACGAGAGGCTGGAGTGGAGTGGCACAGGCGTATAAAGGGAACATTTACAAAGAGTCATGCTAGCCAAAGGGAGTTTTACCAGACAGAAGTAGCAGCTAACAAAGAAGAACGTTGTTCCATACGCTTTGTACACACACACACACACACACACACACACACACACACACACACACCAAACATACACACACACCACACACACAGCGAGATTCAGAGCGTGTGGAAGGGCCAGGAGAGGAACGAGGAAACTGCAGCTGTGAAAAGGCTTTGAAGGAAACTAGGAACGAGTAGTTCGTATGTGTGTGTGTGTGTGTGTGTGAGGGATACAACGGAGAGGGAGAACTCGATATCCAGTCTAATCATCAGTTGTTACCTGCATTCCTTGCCGTGCAGGTGTACGCGGAGGAGCGCCTGTCATTTATTCCATTCTGTACAGAAGACCTTCACATTCACATACCTGGAGATCAACCGTCTTTTTACACACGCAAACACACACACACACACACACACACACACACACACACTCCCAGGTACATACAACATAGGCAGACTATTGCAGTTATATCACTTGTCCACTTACGACCACTATTTCTACCACTACTACTACAACTACTACTACTACTGCAGCATGTCTGAAGGGATTTTTGAACCGTGCTTGCAGAGCCACACTATACTACCACCATCCCATCTTCTCCTTATATTTTGGTGAACACAAAAGGGAACTTGGCCGACTTATCATCATCATCATCATCATCATCATCATCATCGTCGTCGTCGTCGTCGTCCTCGTGTAATAAATGCAAAAGAATTCACAGACTTGTGTGCAGCATATATATATACACACAGAGCGGAGAGCGAGAGATAGAGATACGCACAGGGATGAAATCAATCTTTTGCTAGTTTACTCGCGTCGCGAGAGCTTCGGAGTTTGAGGGAACGAGAGAGAGAGAGAGAGAGCGAGAGACATAGAGACAGTTCGTGTCCATCCTGCCTTGTCTGCGTGTTGACTGTGTGGCATAGTGTAAAGGGGGGGTCCTCTTTCAGTCAGTCAGTCAGTCAGAAGACCTGACACTATACACTACTCGCGCTCAATCTCCCTCACTTCACACACACACACACACACACACACACTACTCGTCTTCACGTCGAGCCGGAGTGCGCAGAGGCTCCGCTGTAGTATTTTATATCTGTGCGTAGTGTGGCCCAGTGTGTATGTGGCAGAGAACTACATGTATACACATACATAGATATATATGCATATATACATATATATATATATGTGTATCCCGTCGGTGCGACAGTCTCGGAGTGGACACAAACAGGCTCACACCGCCGCCGCCGCCGCCGCCACCACCACCACCACCGTTCCTTCTTGCGGAGGCGTCAAAGTAAGAACAAAGGGATTATGTTGACTTTGTGACATTTTGAGTGGGAACGGGAATTGGATCTGAGCTTGACAGTGCCAGCACTAGTGGATAGAGACAAGATAGAGGAATTTGGAGGGAGTTCAAAAATTAGTGTGCCCGCCCGCAATGTAAAATATATGTTTGCGAGGAAAAGTGTGTGGTGATCCTGGAGGAATATACATATATATATATATATATATGTATATTATATATACATACATACTTATACATATTATCACAGGGTGGGTGGAAGCCACAGGTGTTTGCCTTTCCGTCATCATCATCAGCATCATCTTCAAAATCATTAAAATCATCTTCTCTCCGAATCGTCACCACTACTGGCTTTTAAAAAAAGGTGAGGTTGGGGTGTGAGAGGAAAGGTGAGGTAATTTTGACGGGTGCAGGCGTGCGTTAGCGTGCAACCACCGTTTCGGGAACAGAGTGACTCGGGGTAGGAATGGATTTTTTTATCACACCACAATAACAACAACAACAATAACAACAGCAACAGCAACAACAACAACAACAACAAGCTCGAAGGAAATAATATCCGATCCTAACTTCACTCCTGCTCGTCCCCACAGTGGGTGTGTGTCCCCGGCGCGGGTGTACATGAACCAAGTGAGAGGCGACAGATTGCGAATAATAATAATAATAATAAAAATAAAATAATGACACGTCTACAATAGCGTCTCCGTCTCCACACGTGAGTGAATCCATCCCAGTTTGGCGGAAAACTTGCGCGCGCACATACACACAGAAACACACGTGCACACATACACATGTACATACATACATTTATATAGGCTTCCAGCGAATCCAACTAGATCATCAGACACGACCATGCACACACTCGCTGGTTTTTTTTGAGCAAACTCCTCTCTGTTGGAGTCGTGCCATGGCTGGCATCTCCACCGTCGTACTTCCTCCAGTTCTGCATCCGACGTCCACTTGAGTCCCCACTCACTCGGCACATAATAGTAGGGAAAAGTTTCCTTGGAGCTCCTGGCGGAGGGGAATGATGTGGACGAGTGGGGAAAGAATCCTCCTGGGACAATTAACACCCGCCAACGATCACACGGAGGAGGGTTTGAACGGTGAATGTGATGGAAACTTTTGTCCGGGCATTTCGTCCTCTACTTTGTCGTAGCTCTTCGGAGCCTTTTGGAATCGACAGTGAAGTTGTTGTTACTGAACGGAACGGAGAGTGAGAGTGTGCCGGTGAGCACTAGATTCAGGACCCCCTAACCGTCCCACCCCCCGTGTGCAGTGCAGTGTGCAACATTTTGGGAAAAGACACGGTGATCCGTGTACGGGCGGCTGTAATCGGACGGAGAATTAGGAATACGCACACAAACACACACACGCACACACACACTACACATACACATACACATGGTCGTCCCCCAGCGTCGTGCCTCTAGTAGCGTGTAACAGGTTGACAGGTGGACAGATGAGGCTGGGCTCACGTGCAGGCAGCAACAGCAGCAGCATCCATGACTGCGAGTGACGGAGTGGGGTGTGAGAAAGTGTGTTGTGTGCGTGAATGAAATGAAATGAAAAAAACCCAGTGATTTTTCCAGATCCTCACCCATCATCATCGTCGTCCCGTTTGAGTTGTGCTAGCGTGGAAGTGTGTGAGGGGAAAAAAACGGCCGTAGTGACGCTCTGCTGACAGCAGCAGCAGCACCACCACCACCACCACACTCAAAGTTTGTCAAGCCAATAAAACTGCATGTGTGTGTGTGTGTGTGTGCGTGTGTGTGTATGGAAAGCTGTGGAGGAGCCGGACTGGGATTCTTCTCTCTAAAAGTGTTCAAGTTGAGAGTTTGTGGACGGCGGAATCGGAACGATAGAGCCGAATGACAAATGTGTCAGGAGGCCTGCTCCAAGGACACCTCACCAGAGCGTCCGTCATTTAGACCAAGGTATCTATCTATCTATCTGCACAGTATATTACTATGATTATCTCAACTTTGGCGGGCTCTCACATGCTAGGGAACGTGAGAACGACGTGCAAATATTGACTCTTGTTGTTCGAGAGTGAGCAGCAGAGAGTGTGGATGTCAACAGTGTCAACATGGGCGGGGGTCGGAACTCACTCCCAGCCCGCAAGTATCTGCCACTACCGGAATTAGCTACTTAATAGTTGTCCAATCTGACAGACTTACCGACATTATATTTTGGAAGGAAATGTGTGTGCGCGTGTAAGTGTATGTGTGTGTGTGTGTGTGTGTTTGTGTGTGTGTGTGTGTGTGTGTGTTTGTGTGTGTGTATGTGTGTGTATGTGTGTGTATGTGTGTGTGTATGTGTGTATGTATGTGTGTGTGTATGTGAATGTGTTTTTGTGTGTGTTTGTGTGTGTGTGTGTGTGTGTGTATGTGAATGTGTTTTTGTGTGTGTTTGTGTGTGTGTGTGTGTGTGTGTATGTGTGTGTGGCCATTTTTAAATTGAATCCTGTGGTCAGTCTCTCAACTCTCAAGGTCACAATAAACTCAAATTGTTCCCCCGAACGACTGCCTCCAACATCCATATTGCCAGTAGTAGTAATGGTGCGAGGACTCGGGTCGGCCATTGATAGGATTTCCAAATAATTCCAATTTCCATTCTATTACCCCATGCTAATGGGAAATCATGTGCGCTGCTACCACAGGATTTCACACGTTCACAGTGTTCTCCGGGATTCTATGAGTTGTTCAAGGTTGCACGTGGGGGTTGTGGGAGATTTGGTGTGCAAATATATATATATATATTGTAGTGCCCAGGCAACTGCTGCTGCTCCGACTCCGAGTCATCCAACCACAACAGGCATCCAATTTGCCAGCCGTTCAATTTCCAACAGTTATTATTATTATTATTATTATTATTATTATTATTATTATTATTATTATTACTAATATTACTATGAATATTTTTTCCTCTGAATGAGTCCTCCTGCTGCAAGTTCCATATGAGAAGACAACCATGAGAAATCTGACCACGTTGAAATCCAATCAATTTTTTATCAATTGTTGTAGGGAGCGCGATTTTCCAAGGACAATAATTAGCCATTTCGGCCCACTCCAGCATGCTCTTCTGCAGTCGTGGAAAATATAATTTTCAAAGTTGACTTTCCTAGCATTATTTCCCATCATAGAATAAAGCAGCATATCACCTTGGCCATGTGCACATGTGGTGATTCCAGTTGCCTACAATGGCAAACAGATTCCGTGCCGGCTGAGAAGTGGCTGTGGTGGTGGCTGCCGTGTTCTTGGGCTCAATTCATGGATGTGTTATGAATATGAGGCTCGTCGTCAGCCGATCCGGATTGAATCTTCCAAGTCCTTTTAGCCGGACTCTTGTTGTTGAACAGTAGTGCGGAAGTGCCGCTGGCGTGCTCCGGGATGACAATAATGAGATGACTCTCTGTCTTGAGGAACATTACCGTGGTGGTTAGCGGACCATTGCTTCCCATTAGGCGCAATGAAGGGGAGGCGAATTTCAATGTACTTCCTCTTGCCATAAGGTGCAGTCACCGCCCCCTCCCCCCGGCTGATCCCCAAGATTGATAACCCCGGCGGCAGCGGCGGGTACAATATGGCAATCCGAACGGTGAGGATGCGATAGATCTTGAGCTGGTGACAGCCCCGACGACGGCACACATGACTCCACATAATGAGGCTCCACTTAAACATTATTATGTTTCCCCTTAATTAGATGTAGCAACTGTTGTGGTAATCTCATTGTTCGGAGAGGCTCGGCTCGGCTGGTCAGAGTTCCCCGTAAATCCCAAAGATCAAGGCTGTGTGTGTGTGGTGACTGACTGTGAGTTGTGCGAGAGCTCGTATACACGGCACGCCGATGAGCTGAATTGCTGAAAGGTTGAGAGACTGTTAACGACCACCCTTGTTGGAGGAATGTTCCGTGCTATCTGTACGAGAAGGAGGGAACGCGGGAGCGAGATAGGATTTTTGGGAACTCTCCAACTTGTTCAACATTCACGGACGGAGAATCAGCAGCGTGTATTTGTGTGCCCCCGCTGAATGCGCGCCCTTTTCCCTATTTCTCCGGTCACACACACACACGCACACACACACAAAACTCTTCCCAGGAACATGTATGCATACATCAAACGGAAAATTGAAGATCCACCGCGGAGATATCAAAGGGCGGAAGACAGAGTTAAGGGACACCACTAGGCGCACTGCACTGCTCCTCACTGTGAGTGTGTTAAAGAACTGACAAGGGGAACTTTTTACATGGCAACAAAGCACAAATCAGTGATCATGCGCATTCGGGAGGTCCTCCAGAGAGATTAACAATGGCCAATTCCTAGGTGCGGAAATTCACATTTGGCTGAGTTACGCACCCTCAAAGTTTTCGTCACCTGGACACCAAAGGGGGGGATACGTCTTCACTTGAAAATCCCATGTTAAATCCCATAAGAAAATCCCAGTTTTGAGTTTCGATGGATTTTTGAAAAACCCGCACAAAATGCATCTCCTGCGATTGGATGGTGGTAATGTGCTTTCGGATGTTAACAAGTGTCAATACTACACTGTTTCTGAAAATTCGGCCGCATTCCGAGATGAAAATCATAACAGCAAATTTTCCCCGTTTGTTTCACTATAGGTTTAAATGAGTACTTGCGCGAAACTCAAAACTGAGATTTTCTTATGGGATTTAACATGGGATTTTGAAGTGAAGACGTACTCCCCCCTTTGGTACCCAGTGACGAAAATTTTGAGGGCCCATAACTCAGCCAAATGTGAATTTCCGCACCTAGGAATTGGCCATTGTTAATCTTTCTGGAGGACCTCTCGAAGGCGCATGATCATTGATTTGTGTTTTGTTGACATGTAAAAAAGCCCCCTTGTTAATAGCACCGCATTCGACCTCCCATATAATCCCCCAACAGAAGGGCCCATCCCTTCCACCTCATTGCATACACATACACAATGTGTTGGTGGATGATATGACTTTAGTCCGTCGCCTCTAAGGACTGTAGGGTACCTCTCTCAGTTGTGAATTTGATTATTTTCTTATGTCAAGCACGCTTCCGCCTATACTCATTCCTATGCTTACTACGTGCCCCGAACACACCACCACCACCGTTCACAGAGGATTCTCTCTGCCTAGCCCGCAGGGCCGCCGACACCACCACCATCGTAGGCGTCAGGCCCTGAATCCATATGAGTTGGATTGTGGAATATAGCTCGTCATCATTATCACTATCATCCTCATTCTATAATTATGAGCCCGGCGGAATTCTTCAGCTCCCTTTCAGTCACTCAGTCGGGGATGCGGGGGTGTTGTTGTTGTCATCGTCGTCGTCGTCGTCGCGTCTTCGAAGGTGGCAGAAAAATCGTGGGGAATGACGGGAAGGTGGCAGGTGTAGAGAATTGCACGTCGTGTGAGCAACTAACTCACAGGCTAAGTCAGCCGAAGAAAAATCCGAGGATAAGCCTTGAAACTTGTGTGTGTGTGTGTGTGTGTGCGCGCGCGCATGTGTGTATGTGAGTGTGTGGTAAATTCTCATTTAACCGGGTCAGGAGTTTTTTTTTTTGGTTCTAATATCAGGTTGGGAACCCATCCACCTATACATATTAAATAGTTTCATAAAAATCATGACAGTTCCAATTCAACTTTGGCTGTCATAGCGGCAGCAGTAGGAATATCAGTAGTGCGAATAACATTAGTAATAGTAAAATCCCGGCTTGAGCTGCCTACTAGTACGACGGCGACAGTGATATGTGTGGAGGCGAGATGTTCAGCCTTGAGTCTTCAGGACACGGTATTAATTTAAATGGGTAATTTATGCAAGTGAGGGACACAGAGAGAGAGAGATAGAGAGAGAGTCAGACAGATAGAGACCCGGATGACACCCGCAGTGGTGTATATGCGCGCGCGGCCCGGGCGGTTTATGTGAATGGGAAGAGGAAATGGTGCATCTCCGCTGGCGGCGGCTTGCTCTTCTTCCTGGCTATTGTCCCATTGAATAATACAGAGCACACGTTTGGATGAGAACAGGAGGAGGACGAGGAGGAGGAGGAGGTGGGACATAATGAAAGGGTTTCCCAAACATTTCCCCCCCCCCTTTAACCCTCCCAGTCATTTAGATTATTTATAAAAGCCTCATAATTACAGTGTTACTCATTCTTTGTGTGCAAACTCTGATGGCTCATCACTCTTTCCCTTTCGTTATCAGCCCGTCGTCGTCGTCGTCGTCGTCGGCATAGTCGTTCGCTCGTCATGATTGCGTGAATATTCACCTCGTGTGCACTCCGCGGCCCACAACTAGCCTCTCTTTAGAAGAGCATAAAGAAAACAATAATTGGGGATAGCGGAGCTGGGGGATTACGTGCCTCGCAACGACTCCGCTCCTTTCCATGTGTGTGTGTGTGTGTGTTTGTGTGTGAGTACCTGTGCATGTGCTTGTGCTCGGGAGCGAGCGTGTGTGTGTGTGTCTTTCTATGCGCGTGCGTGTGTGTGTGTGTGTATGTGACTAGGGTTGCTGGCGGGTGTGCAAATAGGAACGGCACTGTTGTTGTAGCTTTGCCAAGCGAAACGTCTGCCTATTTCACAGTCTTAAATATGATCACGCACACATGTACGCTGTGGTGAGGAGGATGATGATATGATGTGATGATAGTGCCTCCCCCTGTTCCAGGTGTGGTCCCCTCAATGCCGCCCTTATGTAACCACGGTATAATGGGCCTCGCACACGTGTACTCCTGGTAATGTATTCCTCCCATATGTATGTATACAAATGCCTCTTCTCCTTTTCTCTGCCCCCTTCCGTATTTACAGTGCATGAGGCATGAGGATTCTCAAATTAAACTAAATCAACTGAGAGCGGCTCATAATAATAATGGGGCGAAATCCATGCCGACCTTGGATTATCCATTGAAATGTTGGCCCGTTTAAATGGACGTGAAACAATAAGGTAGTGCCCGGAGCATCCTAGTGTTTTTTTTTTAAAAATATATATGCCTTTTTTGGACGTGCGAAAGGGGTAGAGTTTAGAGTTCCATGGCTGGCTGGCTGGCTGACTATGGCTGAGTGTGAGTTGCAGGGGTGTGTGTGTGTGTGTGTGTGTGTGTGTGATCATGTGTGTGCGTGTGCGGTGTGAGTGTGAGGAGTGTACAATAGAAGAAGGGATAACAACGAAATGATCCTCACCTCTCATGTGCTTTAATTTCCGTGACAACAAAAACAAAAAAAAATAAATAAATGGCGACTCTCCTACTATTCCACTCCTCCTGTTATGTATATATAAATAAATATATATATATATATATGTATATATATATATATATGTATTATTTCAAGTTATTTTCCCTCGGAGCAGCAGAAGAGGGGGGTGGGTGGATGGTTGAATAAGCTAATGGCGGCGACGAATAATGTTGAAAAGTTGTCGGAGGTCAGAGCTAATTGCTCATATTCTATTCATATGTGCGCCAAAAGAAGAAGAAGAAGGAGAAGAAGAAGAAGATGAAGATGAAGATGAAGGGTCGGAAGCCGGACCGGCCGGCCTTTGTATAGTCATTTGGCAATATGCATAATTTGTGGATATGCATTTAGATATTTGCATAACGTGAGCCTCTGTAGCGTTCCTGGAGTGGGATTGCCAGCCGGATGTCTGAATTTGGGAGAGAATCCTTGTTTTTTTGTTTTGGACTTGTCTTCTTGTTCGTAATGGACAAATCCTGCAAGTTTTTTTATGTTTTTAATTTTTTTTTTTGCGGGAGGTGGATTTTGGGATGAAGACGCTTTCCCATGATATGTGATTGAAGAGATGTGATTCCGTGCTCGGAGCCCGTTCACATGGTAAACATGGAGGACACACACTTTTGCGCACGCACGCACGCATCCAGTTTGCACATGTGCACGCACACACGCCCACGTATGTCCAAGCATGCATATTGAGGTACACGGAGAAATCTTTATGCATGTAGTTTATATGCGAACATGTGTGTATATATGCATAGTACGTATAGCATACAAGAATGTATACATTTGAGTAACTTGACGAGGTTTAGACCAAAGTGCGACGACTAGTCTTGGATTTTGACAACTTGGATACCAAACGATTCCTCTCGGCGAGTACTTTCAGAATATACCACGGGTACCGATCTGTGACCCTTGGTACCAGAGATATGGGGTAAAATGTCTGATTTTTGGGGAATTTATTTTCTCGGTCATTTTCAAACGGATTTTTATAAAATTTTGGCTTGTTTTATAGATAATTAAATTTTCTAAACAGGGTATTTTTAGTTTTTCGAATTTCAAAAAATTTCTACTCGAAATTTCATTTCAAAATTTTGAAATTCTCGTAACTCTGCAAGTACAACAGATTTTGAAAAACTCGTCCTAAAAATTATATTAATCTTTTAAATGACACCAAATTCATCAAAATCGGCAGGGTAATTCCGGAGAAATTGGAAAATTCGAATTTGAAGTCGGTCAATTTAGGCATTTCAGTGGTCTTTTTTGGCCCGGCAAAAGGATAATAAACTGACACGGCGCCGTCGTGGTGCACACACACACACACACACACACAACGAAAAACTCCATGGAACTGTCTTTTGAAGTCTCCTTGGGAATACCGACGGAAAAACGCACACGTTGGTGGTAACAAGTTGGAAAAGGTGGATATGGATCGGAGGAATGTAGGCTTGTTTAGCGGTGATCTGTCAGCGGCTCTCACTGAACCGGAACGTCGTCGTCGTCTTCCCCGAGCGACAGAGAATTACCAATCTTTACCGGTAGACACGCTCAAGGAACCTCAGCACCACCACCAGCACTGTCACTGTCACTGAGAGTCCCGTTGATGAACTTTCAAGTCATTCCATTCCACATGCCCAACAAACATTCCACTCAACTCCAAATCATCCTTATCCCCCTGAACCATTGCACATTATTTGACATTCGGATCCTCATCTCATCAGTCAGGCCCAACTCGTCCTATATGTGGTTCCTCTCCCAGACGGTGCATTTGGCTCTCCTTGGAATTTGCCAAAACTGACTGTGAATTTTCAGGGTAATCTGACTCGGGACCTTTGGTACGGGATAGTAAAGTGGAAAAGAGGACTCCGTCCTCACCCGCCCAAAAAACTTCAATGATAATGGACACGGAGGAGGAAAATGAGTGGGAATCTCTTGGGGCTGTTGGAGACGAACGTTTTTGGGCCCAGCGTACCACGTAGATGAATCCGTGTGGGAGGATGGGGTGAGAGGCCATGCCATCGGCTTCACTTTCCCACCATGAAGTTTCACAGGGGATTCTTGGGGACCCTCACTGTGGCTGCATGTGTCGTGAGAAAGTACACTGGGCAAATAAGCAAGCTGGGAGCCGCAATGACACACACAGTCATACAAAGGCATTCTAACACGTCCCCACAGAATCAGCCTCACAACAGCATCAACAGCTTTTCATTTCTTTGAGAAGGAAGATGGCAAGGTGCTTGTGTTGTGAGAACTCTGGCGAACAACAACAACAACAGCAACAACAACAACGAACCTGATCACGTCTTCACGTCCCATGCTCATGTACAACAACTGATTCATCTCGTCTCTACACACTTGGTCGCATCAGGATGCACGTATGAGCATGAACCAATAGCGCCCAATAGGGACACGAGGCGCGGGTCAATAAGTACATATCGACGGTTAAACTGCAAAAGCCAGCATTTGATTTTTGGCTCAATTGCAAGACGCAACATATCCACTTTTGGTTTGTCAAAACCTGCCATATCTACAACTAGCTCAATTGCTCCGGCCCACACCAGAAAATAATTTATTTTTTGCAAAGTCTAGTATGTATTTCGGGACGTTTGTATCCAAATATAACAAAAACCATGAGATTTGAAAATTTCACGAAAATTGATTTCTGAGAATTTAGCATGGGATTTCCCATAAGGATTTTCTTGTGCCAAAGGGTCCCCCCCTGGTGTTTTCCCCCAAAATGTCTTTTAAAACAAGTGGAGGAAAAACTACAAAATAAAGAATTTTTAGGCTGTGTTAGATCATTTGAAGAAGGATCTAAGCTGTAGTTGCAGCTATTTCGCTTTTATAGCCAAAATTATATCCAAAAAAGACCACTGAAATGCCTAAATTGACCGACTTCAAATTCGAATTTTCCAATTTCTCCGGAATTACCCTGCCGATTTTGATGAATTTGGTGTCAT
>VYYI01002885.1:0-13560 GCA_021029175.1 Bilobella aurantiaca | reverse complement strand
GTACAATATTATCTGAACTGTCATGATATTCAAGCAAGTCAAGTTTGTAGCTAATTTCATCCATGTAGACGCCAGCCAAAGAGTACGAAGCAGGTTCGTACCTGTAGCGCAGAGTTGTATTATTCCCTTTGCTTTCATTTACCGGTACACTGAAGGCTTCCCAATCGAATAATATGACATAGGGATAAGGAAGCGTCATTTGCGGTGACCTAAATTCGATTTTTGTTCCTTCCTTTGGGAATTTCTCCTCTGGCACATAATCATCTGGTCCTTTACAGAAGGCGAAGTGCTTTTCTAGCACACTAGCACGGCTGAAGTGTCGGAAACAGCGTTCGCAAAAATAAACACGCTTATGCTTTTCGAATGACCCCAGAAATTTGTGGACATCATTAATGAGAACGAAATGTGTGCGATAGTTATTTCTACTAGATCGTTTGACTATTAAAAAAAGGTTCACAATCTTGGAATACTCCGCTTCACTCTTCCTCATAATAACCACATTTCCGTTGAGATGCGTAAAAATATTTATGCACATTTGTGACTTATGTTCGAACCTTGGGATTCCATCGTAAACACTGACATAAGGTTCGACATCTGTCCAATCGAATCTATGTAAATATTTTTCCCACGTTTTCCATTTTTTAAAATTTCGATTAGACACACCGTTTTTCTTGTTTTCCAAGGCTTGCTCTTTCGAAAAAATGCTTGCACAAATACAATATTGAAAACATTTTGTGTCTTCATTTCTAAAATTTGTGTAACCATTTTTTCTCAACGGCATGGGTAGCCATCCTTCTGGTCTAGCATTTTGGAATAAACGAAGCTCTCCGACTTTCACTTCAAAGCTCTCAATTAACTTCACAAACCACTGACTTCCATTTAGTAAAAAGTCTTCCTTTTTCCCAGTGATTTCAGCTGCTGCCTTCAAGAGGATAAACTCAATGGCAGGTGTGTAGTGTAACTCATGCATGCTGTTAAAGTAAATCAGAGCTGATCGCTCAATCATTTTTCCATCCTTATCCACATCCTCTCTTCCCATTAGAACACCGAGCACAACATCCAGTTTCATCGATCCGTGAATAGCGTAAAGCTGAGCAATTAGACGTGTTGCTGAAGGTTTAACTTGCTCAAATGCGGTTTCAATGTCAGCGGTAGTAAATGGGTGACGATATTTATAAGTAACAAAGGCTCCAAGGTGCGCACGGGATGATTCACTGAAGTCTGTCAAGTCCAAGTTACTGTTGCTGTCCAAATTTCCCCCTCGCTGCCCTCGCTGCTGACAGTCATGGTCATTCACTTCAGTGAAGTAGAGGTTACAATCCCCGCAGTGATGCCTTGTGTCAACATGGGTAGAGTAGGACACATAGTTGAAACAGGAAAACCCACACCCCTCGATTGTGCAGTTCAGAACCTGAAAAATGAATGATTAGTATTGTGCGAACAAATAAGTTTGCAAAAGTAAGTCAATACAAGATAGGTTTTAATGGTGTACTTACATATCCTCTGCGAGGAGCTAAGCTGCGTACGCTGGCAGCAGGGTAGCCCGCAGCGGGCTCCATCACTCCGCCTTGGGAGCCACTAGCTGTCGATAGAAGTGGGCAGCATACTTATATAACTTCACCCCGGCGAGGAAAAGCGTGAGAAAAAACATGCCGTAGAACACTGCGGGAGAAATTTTTATTAGTAGAAAGTCAGCAATCAAATTATGATTGTACATACCTAGTACATTCCCGTGGGAACGGTGAAAGTCTATTGTTCCCATAGGATGTTGAGTATTATTGTACATACCTAGAAGACTTTCTCCGGTCCCGGCTGGCACAGTGAAAGTCTGATTTCCCTGGCGTTCCCACAGCATAATGTTCAGCATACCGTGCATACTGTGGAGAAGCTCATCGTATGTTTTTGCCTGGTCTGCCTGAGGAATCTCTGGCGTGCCCATAGCAAGGGCTGCACACAGCAATACATATAGCATCATTTTTTTCTGTGCTTCACAAAGTCTTCAAACGATTGAAAATGTTTAGGGTATTCGCTGTTTTCGATCGAATCCTTATTTTTCGGTTCGGGTTTTTCTTCAAAATTTTTCTCACTATTCTGTTTCATAAGTTGCATTAATTTGTCGTAAAGATGCGGTTCAATCACTCTCCAAACTTTCATCGCATTGAATACTTATCAACTCGTTCTCAATGCAGCTTGTGCTAATAGACTGCAAGCAAGTTTTGAGCTGCTTCCGGTGTTTTATAAAAAACAGTTTGAGCCCAGTACTCGAGTTTGGCAAATTTTTAACTAAACTTTGTGCAATTTTCTTTGCAGATTTATTTTTGCTTAGCGATTTAAAGTTTATCAAACACTCTGCTACTTCTTTTAACTGTGTACTGTTTGCTGCACATATCAACTTGTTCTGGGTTTTCGCATTTGAAGCCGCATAATCGAGGATGAAATTAACATCTGTGATCATTCTGAGTAAACGACGCAATCACTACTGGGAAATAAACTCGATCGCACCCAGTATTTATATCTTTTATGAGCCGGGTGAAAATCCATGCAAAGATAACCAAATTCTTTGTTTGAGACAGCATGATGGTAAGCTTGAGACAGAAAGCTTGTCTGACCAGGACAAACCTGTCGTGCAATTAGCTTGATTGTACTTCTGTCACGGGGAAAGTCGAATAAAATTAGAAACTGTGAGTTTAAATTAACGTCACGCAATGCCTTTACGAACGCATTTTGCAAAATAAGAATGACAGATATGCCTCTATGGTGTGACAGCTTTATAAAAAATCGAGTAATTAAGTCCCGTTTTGTTTTATCCGAGAAAGTATCTTGCTGATCATCCACTATGACGAGGTGAGGACCACGAATCTGTTCAATGTCTTCCAGTGTATCGGTAAACCTCACATTAGCGTCGGTAGCCTGAAGGTCATAAAATGCTCGCTGCATTTCACTGTAGACAAAAGTTACATCCTGTATATTTTCGGAAAACACTTCATTTCTTCGTCGTATAATCTCTAGTGCAAGATGTGTCTTGCCACTTCCTGTTGGTGCTATGATGGATACTGTGCTTGGATGAGGGATTGAAAAATCTAGAAGCTCCATGTTGTACATTAAAAAGTCGACTGATTTATACAAAATTATACACTTGTTATTTATTCACATAAATTCAGGACTCTCGATTTTAGATACACAATTTTGATTTAAACAGCAATCAGAATAATTTGCATGCGGATCGAGAAATGGGATATGGTCAACAAAGTTTTTGACCATTCTGTCATTATATCTGACCCTAGACGTATACTTATTCATAATACTCTCATAGGATATACCAAAAGATCTATGACAAAGAAAATACAAGCAGTGAAATCCGCACAATTGACTGCGAGCACTTTGCAAAACACTGCAGTTTTCCTTCACAATCTCACAGACTGGTGGTTGTACGTGTACATATTTTGACAGCACGTTACCAAAGGAATCAAAGTATTCGCACTTGTTCTCACTCTCAATCCAGTACGCAATCCAATGCTTTCCAGGCAAGCCAATCGGATCCGTGTTTTGGATTATTGCCAGCGGAAATTTTGTAAACTTTACAGTATTTATTTCATCCGCCGCTATTACATAGTATGTAGCGTCTGTGTAGCGAAGGAGAAGATGTAACGCTTTTTTAAGAGCGCTAGTATTCATCTTAATGATCGAAAGTCACCAATCGATGCTTGTCTACTTCTATTAGAGACTGTGACTGTGTGAAGATGACAACGTTGACAGGTTCGTCAAGGGCAACTCGAAATTTCAAGTTGAGTTTAATTTGTCCTCGTCTGTTCACGCTCAGCGCATTTCCCACGTTGTTCAAAAGTTGATAAGCAACAAGTACTTGACCTATAAAATTTCAAAAAATTTGATTAGTAAATGGTTTTTATTTTCTTTTTGATCAGATTTTTTGAAATTTTACCTTTTGTATAGTTGTCTCTGTCAATGGAATTCCCAAGGCTCAAATCCGCAGCAGTCTGTTCTAGCGACTCGAGAGCTAAAAGGTAACTATCGGTCCCAGCTTGGTTGGAGGAGTCAAAAGAGAAATTTATAGTCCTAGTCTCCATTGTGTCACCACTCCACGTTAGTGACATTTCGGATAAATTTTTTGCCTGAAAATTAGCGGGCGACTTTGTGATGTCACCCAAAAATCCTTTACTCCCAACAATCCCAATGACGACAACCTTGGGAATTTTGCCCATTATAATTGAGTCTGCACTGTGAGACGTCACGCCTTGAGGAATTGTAAAGGTTTTCTCTTCCCTCTCTATAACTGGATACTTAAGCGTATGTCCACTGTGGAGCCTATCGTTGGTCTGTTTTGCAACCGCAGATGATATGGGATTTCGCGACACCCATAGTACCGCCTCATCAATTTGTATTCTATACGGAGCGGGTGAATTGAATCCTGGTTTTCCACTACTCGGGGCGTCCAGATACAGTTCAGGCAAATTCCTCCTCAGAATAATTCTAAACTCAGAGCCTGTCGGAAAAAGTCTTCGCTGTGTGAACACATTAGCCACCAGGTTTCCGAGAAGAGCAAATTGTTTCGATTTCTTTGTCATGTTGTAGCGTTGTTTAAAGTTTGGGTTTTTATCATCTGACGTGGAAAAGTGATCAGGAAGATTATCTGGGTAGAAAAACTCAGATTTCAGCGCATGTTGCTTCTCAAATGGGTTGCTTGAGAGAAGTCTTGTAATAGTTGCAATGGTAGGATAAAAATTTGAGCTATCCGAAATGCAGACGCCATTTAGCCACACCTCGAGGTTACTAAAAAGGTTGTGGAATACAAGATTCGAGGGTGCCACTACATCTGTATCGGAGCAAAGTGTTCCGTCTGACTTGACTACTCGGCATAGCAGCGACAGCTTAGTATTTGACAAATCAATATAACCACCACCATCGGATGAGATGATAAACTCCAATGGAGAATACGACTCTTTTAGAGAAGTAATTGGGAAATAGGGTACTCGTTGTGATACATATGGCTCAGTTATATCCGTAGGGGGGAGCTCAAATAGATTTATTTCAGACCGAATGGATTGAAGAGACCCGGCATAAGCCGTAGGTTTTTCCTGAAAAACTGATCCAGTCTCAATGCTCATTTTGATTTTCTCTTTACACACTTTCTTCTCTTCGCACCTCCGGTTTGTTGCTTCGTTCTCCTCTGACGTTTAGCTTTAGAATGATGAGTTTTCCTTTTGGTGGTCCTCTTTTTAATACGTCCTCCAATCTGAGATCGTTTTGCTCGTTTTTTGGGTGCGGATTTTGTGGCACCTGGTTTGAATGGGATGAAATATGTTGATTCTGTAGGTGCTAAGCCACCGCTACCACCGCTCATCTTGTTTTTCATGTTCACTCCTCCCCTTCCAATTTGGTTCTGATGACTTGGCTCCAACACGCAAGACTTTTCGTCACAAATCACTTCCCTCATTGTTTTGGTCGGAACTCGAGGGTTACACTGGTATCTTTATTTTCAAATCTTATTGGTCTAAGAAACTCATCCACAAACCTTATTCTAGCCTGGTTGAGCTGTTGTGTGATCAAGGGCAAATATAGAACTGGATTAAATGTTATTTCACATTCCCTATTTGTATCATAGGTGAGGTTAACTTCCTGTAAAAAATTCACTAAACGGTTTCCATAAATTTGCTCCTGAACTAGATCTGATAAAACTAGCATTTTCCGTGGTTCTCCAGCCTTTGGGGTTATGTAATCTGCATCCTCCTCCATGTACTCAATTTCTTCCTCTTCTTGGACAATTTCCTTTGTTAGTGACATCCTAGTGTTAGCCTTGAAAACAGTTTTCTTGGGGATTCCAAGGTATGTGCATAGTGGATCAGGTAGTGTAATTCTTGCGTGATCCGGTACGTTATTCAGAACGAGGTCGCCGTACGAGTAGTAAAACTCGATTAGATAATCCTTATATCTAAGCGATCTGCACGCCATGTTCAATGTAGCAAGTACATCTTTTATTGATAAGCTTGGCGGCTCAGGCATAAGTAAATACAATGGAAAATATACTCTAAACCTAAAGAACAGAATCTTCTCAGGTGGTATTGCAGAATACTTGCTGAGATTAAAAGGAACTTCAGATGTATGCGTGCCTACGTTGAACCTATCTGTTGTAAATCCGAGGCAGTCTACAACTTGCTTATCAATTATCACATAATTCTCTCTATCTGGTGGGGAGGGAGTTCCTTTCACCTCCATTATACATTTGTTATTGCTATTGAACGAAAAATTAATTGCATAACCAGCTCTTGTTAAATCCAATGAAATGTTTTGAAAAAACTGCTTATATTGCCTATCTAGTTTTGCGTACGCAAACAGAGAATCAAATTGTTGTTTTACTTCAAATAAACTATCTCTATAGGGGTAACTTACAAAATTTAAATTTAATCCCTCGTTAACAGAGATTTCGTCTAAATTTTTCTGACTGATTACCTCACTACCGACATATTTACCACTAAAAAATTGAACTCGGTGATGTCCTATTAGCTTGGCAAAGCTATCAGAAATAAATAGTACTCGAGTAGTGTCCTCGTTGTCGTAAAGCAAAGTAATGACCATTGAATCAGCGTTGCCTCCTACATACTGTTGTAATAAGCTAACTTTATACGTGGGAGTAATTTCACTTTCGCTGGGGTTAAAGCTCACCAAGTATTTTTCTGTATTAATTCGGCAGTGGAGATGAGCAACTATGAAGAATCACAGCATCCACCGCAACCAAGAATTGGAATTGGGGGATACCAATCGGTAAAGTACCGTCACGTAACTGTGGCGTGTATGATAAAATTTATCTTTCAGGATAAATTTTATCTTTTAAGATATAATTGATCTTTTGGGATAAAATTTATCTTTTAGGATAACATTTATCTTTCTGGAAACATTTATTCTTGGTATGTTTACTTTTCTTACAGTCCTGGTGGTCTTGTGCCTGGTGTCATCCGTGGCATTGTCAAAGCCTTCTTTTCTGGGCGGACCATGAGGAACGACGACATTTGTGCAGCTCCTGTCATTTACTGCTCAAACAAAACCTTGCAAAACTGTAGCAATCCCAACATGAGAGGAGGACACGTAGACACCGGGAGGGAAGTGGATGAATCAGTTTTCCGAGAAATCTGAAGAAGTCATCTGGGCGTTGTAAAAACTTTTCACCACAACTTTAAAGATAATTTTGCGGACGTTGAGGCAGCATTGGAAAATTAGAACCCGCACTTTACAAACTACTCCAACAACTGTACGACATACATGGTAGTATAAATTTAATTCTAAAAATTCTTATCACAATAGAGCGTGATCGAGGAGAAATTTTGCGCCAGGAGGAATTTTATTTTCCTTCGGAAAAGGCTGTCATTTTTCACCCTGACGGTATCCCGGATGCTGTTATGGAATGTGTATCAAAAATTATCACGCGAAAAGATAAATACACTCGCGAATCGAGCGGGTGGCGTATTGTGCGAATAGAGAGCTTAGATATTAGAGTCGGAGAGCATCAGATGCTTCAAAGAACAAGTCCTAAAGGCTATTTAGACATGCCTCGTCCATTTAGCAAAAAGCAGGGTATTGTAAATTTTATGAACCCGGATGAGAATTGTTTATTTTATTGTGTACTAGCTCATATGTATTGGGATGAGATTGAAAAACAACAAAGCTCAAACTGTGTGTCGCGAGGCTTTTGATTGCGATCTGTCAGGAGAGAAATGCACGGAAGAGACTTACGCAAAAGTCATGAGGGTTGCAAACCAGTTTGAGATAAAATCGTTCCGAAAATTCTTGCAACTCTATTATATTCTGGATACACTGCTCTTATCCGCAGCATTCATGGCCTTTCGCCGTAATGCAATCCAGGCATTTGAACTTGATCCTCTATACAGTTGTGCACTACCAGGATACTCTTGGCAATGTTTTCTGTATCAAACAAAGGCAGAGGTCGAATACATTACAGATAAAGACAAGCTTTGTTGGATAGGGAAGTCCATTCGCGGGGGGATAAGTGGTGCAACCAGAAAATTTATGAATGCCAACCATGAAAATCTTCCAGGAGGATATGATTCTTCTAAACCTAGGGTTCACCTCGCTGCTTTTGATAAAGTTTCTCTTTATAGTTTTTGCCTTTGCAAAAAGTTTCCGCATTCTGATTACTCATGGGTTACTCCAGATGAATTAGAAACTTTTTCTCAAATCCAAACTTGGGAGAAGTTACAGGTCATGGTTATATTGTTGAATGTGATCTAGAGTACCCTCTGGAGGCACAGGATAAAATAATAGATCTTCCACTTATGCCCTACAAGACGAAGATAAATATCAATGAGTTATCTTCTCGGCAAAAGGATCAGGTTTATAACCTTGGCTCCCGAGGGAAAAGTTTTACCACTTCGCCCAAGCTTCTTCTCACATGTTACGATAGGGATCATTATGTGATACACTATGAATCCTTGCGATTTTATCTTTCCATGGGAATTCGCTTGCGAAAAATTCACAAGGGTATCCGATTTAGAGAAAAGGACTACTTTGCTCCCTATATCAATTTCAATTTTGAGCAGCGCAAGCTGGCAAAGACAGACAGTCTCAAAGATCTAATTAAGCTGCAAATGAATTCCATTTATGGCAAAACTTTAGCCAATCCAAAGAATCATTTAAAAGTTTATTTTGTGAATTCTGCTGCTAAAGCTCGCACATACTTATCTAGTGATCGGTTGGTAAATTTTAAGAGCTTAACCGATAACCTTAGCATTGTAGTTATGAAACCTAAAAATATTTTAGCTAATTCCATTATCCAAGCAGGATTTTGCGTATTAGAATATGCTAAACAGGTGTTTTATTCAGATATATACAATGAGCTAGGAGGAATGTTTGGTGATTGGATCAAACTTATCAACCATGATATGGATGGAATTACTGCAGCCATCGTTTATTCCGACAATACCTTTTGGTCTGATCTTGTGTCTAATACACACATGTTCGAATGGTCAAAGCTCCCTGCTCAGCACAAAATCTTTAGACATATTCCGTAAACTGTATTGCCCAAGATGTATGCCAGCAGGAACGAAGTCTCCGAGCCAAGGGGGCACGACCCAACCGTCGAGTAAATCATAGGAATCAACGGAGCAGCGCTGCTCTGTTTTGATTGAATTGAGAGTGACAGTATTATCTTTGCAGCGTGTAGAGCGGAGAAAGGGATGAAGAGAAAAGACGGATCGGATTCGAGGATAATGAGTCATAATGTTATAACAAGGGTTGATTTTGCTGAGTGAACCAAAGATTATCTCTCGGTAACAGCATATACATGGTCAACCATAAAAATTCTGCTCCACCAACAAAATGCAAAGGGAGAAGTTCATCCGAGTAATTTTATCCTTCAACATTTATTTCATTATCTTAATAACAGAGATCATACTATACAGAAAAGTTAACAGTCATCAGAAAATGTTGAAGGAACACTGAGATATTATTATAATTCATCATGAAAAAAGTTCATCATGCAACTAGGTACACCAATATCACAGATCACTCACAAATCACTTATTTGGGATGAAGACCTTTATTGCAAGGACCATAAATATCCCGAAAGCGACGCGAAGCTTCCTTGCTTGCAGTGCGCACTGAAGTTGGTCGAACTGTTCCGTCGTTGCTCGGGCCTGCTCCTGTGTGCGGACGATAGTTGGGCGGAGGAATAAGCCGAGGGATACCAGATGTACGACGGGGTGTTGGTGGTGGTGGAACAGAATCATTGCAGGGAACATTAATGGGAACATTGTCGGGCTCGCCTGGGTGATCTTCCTGATCTTGTGCCGGTCGTTCTCCATTATACCCATCATTAGCAGCTGCATGGTCATTGGGAGCATTTGAAACGGCACCGTCGTCAGCTGCATTCTCCCCCTCGTTGTTCACTCCACCATCCTGTCCTTGCTCAGCTTGGATTAATGGATCTGAAAATAAAAAAAGATAAATGATTCAATTACAAAAGTCAGAGATCACATTTATCCAACGGGTGCACTTTCCAACCATCAAAAAGATAAATAACTTACCTTTATTGTGCAAATTTTTTATCACTTACTGATATTCATTTCCGACAGGAGAAATTACGAGGGCAGTCTCTAGGGAAGATCACGAGATTATTATCCAAGATGATTGTCTTTCAGATGACAAGTTTGGCCCGCTGACACTTTCCAATGAATAGTTGTGGTTCGAACATTGTTCTTTTATACAGTTGGTCGTTTCCAGAATAATCATTAAGATTTTGTTATGCGACGAATTTAGAGTCAAGAGAGCTGATGGAACGTATGAAAATTTAGGCAAATGTGCAATGTTTCAACCTCTGGAATGTTCAATTTGAAATTTTTCTCCAATCAGGTGCTTTCATTCATGACTTACCGTCCATTCGACGCAATAACAAATGTGCATTGTTTCAGCTCCACTGTATGCTTTTTTGAGTAAAGTACTACGATTGGCGACAGGTAATAATTAATGCGTTAACGGCAACACTTCTCAGTGGCTCCTTCAACATTAGACCTCTTCCAGGTGGCATCCCTTGTTGTTACACGCTTTGACGACTATGTCACGACATATCTTTCGTCTCTCCATTGGTTTGATGCAATGATACGCAGGTATGTAATGATAATGATAATGAATGATAATGGTAATGAATGATCATAAAACTTTTACTTAAGGATAAATTGTCTCCCAAAAGATAAATTTTATCCCCAAAGATAAAATTTATCCCAAAAGATAAATTTTATCCCCTAAGATAAATTTTATCCCAAAAGATAAATTTTATCCGATCACTGCGCTCTTCATGAAACATTTGCTTGTACACTAATGCGCATCTCCGTGTCAGGCCTTCGCGTGACCAGGGCCCATTACCCTCGCATTCCCCCAGACACACCTGTCAAGGTCAACCCCCGGCCCCCCAGTATTGATTTTTGAATCCCTCCAGGTTTATCACTACTCACTTTGAGAGAGGTGTTCGAATAAAAATAAAGTTGCTAAAATTTGAAGGGAGTACAAAATTAATTATTTTAAAGATTTCCTTGGCAGTCAGAGGAATCCGAAGAATTTGAAATTCCCCACTCAAATTTTGATTACATCCCACGAGAGTCGAGATAGGGCGTAGTGACACCAAGTTAAGACGTAAAATATATGGGAAGGGAGGGAGGTCATTTGGTCAAAATTGATGACATTATGTGAGCAGCCAGGCAGCCACTATTGCAACTTCCATGCTTGTGCGAAAATTTAAAAACGTTATTGTAAGTCAAAAGGCGGCCATGTGCACTTGTGCTGAAAAGCAAAATGTAAGGGATTGCTAAAACTCCGGATATCCAGCAGATATCTGTTCAGATTTCTTGTTGTTCTGTTGAATTTCAAACAGATGCAATGTGGTTATCCGATCTGATCTGAAATCAATCAGATCAGATATTCTTCTCATCTGATCTGATCTGAAACCATCTGGTCTTTGGATGACCAGATTGTATCTGATCTGCTCGGAACCTTACGAAAATCCTTATGGGAAATCCCATGTTAAAATACCCAGAAACCAATGTCGCAACATTTCCCCTTCCCCCTGAATAATGTCCACAAGACCCCAGTTTCTTATGAAAATTAAGCGCCGAATTTCGAATTTATATCACCAATGATGCTCCTTCATCGTAAAAGTCAGTTTTTAATACATTTTTCAAAAGTTTGCAAGAAGTGATTTTTTCGAAAAATGCCACAGGAGGGGCCCTTTGGTCGCTTGAAATCCTTATTGGAAATCCCATGTTAAATTTCCCAGAATTTATTTTGGTGAAATTTCAAATTCGAATAATTCCGAAACTAGCACGGAAGGGTAACATGTCCCATAAATCTTAGTTCGATGTGACAAGTACACTAGGGTAACCCTCCTATTTAGTGAGAAACACCCCCTTAGTTCGGGGTAGACTCTGCAGTGGCTTGCAGCACTGTCATGTGCCCCACGTGAGTCAAAAACCAGTTATACGGAGATGATTGTATCTGTATTTATACAAGATGCCTCAGAACATTACGTTTATTTTCACTCCGGTGCCCTGTATATTTTATGGCTGGATTGCCGTTTTTATATGTTGCACCATTTTCTAGACGGTACCCATAAAATAGCGGCGGAAAAATTACCAAATTTGAATTTTCACCAACCCCTCATCATATTTCAGTTTCAGTGGAATCTTGTACGTAAGCCATATGACGGCCTGGTGAAAATTAAAATTTGATGATTTTCCCCGCCGCAATTTAATGGAGAGAATGCAGATTCTATATGGTGCGAATCATTTCCGAGTTTCGAATATCTATACACATGTCAAATTCCACGTGGTGAGAATGTGCTCGAAATTCAAAACTAGGAAATCCTTGTGGGATTTAACATGTAAAATTTAAGATGAGATGCCCCCCCCCCCCCCCTCCTTGGTGCCCACATGTAAATCAAAACTTCGCGGGCTTATAACTCAGCCAAACCTGAATTTCCTCACCTAGGAGTTTGTTATTGCTAATCATTCTAGGTGACCTCTTAAATCCACATAGTGTCGAATCTGTGCTAGGGTGACATGTGGATTTCTCCCTTGTGAGTTAAGGACCCTTAAAATTTTCATCACTGGGTACCAAAGGGGGGAGTACGTCTTCACTTAAAAATCCCATACTAAATCCCGTAAGGATTCGCGCAATCACTCATTTATACCCATGGTGAGGAAAACGCGAAAATTCGGGGTTATGATTTTCGTCTCGGAATGCAGCCAAACTTTCGGAAACACTGTAGTATTGATGCTTACTAACATCCGAAAACACATTACCACCAACTAACCGCATGGTAGGCATGTTATGCTGGTTTTTCAAAAATCCCTTGAAACTCAAAACTGGGATTTCCTTACAAGGGTGACGGAGGTCCCACTCGCGCGTAATTCAAATCAACAGTCTAACTTTTGATCTCTTAAATTGTTTCAATTAAATCTCCATAATCAGCCTGTTATACTTTACTCTCGACCTAAGCACAAAGTGCACCCTAGAAGTAAAGTCACTGACCACCAACAGGACAACGAATTGCCCGGACTCTCGCAAAGTTTGCACAGCATTTTTTAGCAAAAGCGAAGTCGAGGCGAGAGCCGGGCCCGCAAACAGGCAAGTACTTAAGCAATCAGTCAATTATAGAAGAAGAAACATCACTCACGAAATTTACTTGTAAATTTGTCATGGCATTCAACCCGGCAAGAACTCCTCCGGAATTCAACACAAGCAACAACAAAAGACCCGCCAGAGACATAGGAGGACCGGCACCGGTAGACCTTCAGGATGTTATATAGCGGATTGACAAATGGGGAACCACACTGCAAGGAGATATAGCGGACCTCAGAAAGGAACTCGGCAGAAGAATTGATGAACTGGAGTCAAAATCGAGCAACCTTGAAGTGGAAAATGAAGAACTTAAACGAAAAATAGAAAACGTCGAGGGGAAACTGAAAGAAAACAACTTGATATTCAGTGGCATACCTCTCATCGCGAACGAAACCAGGCATCAACTTATTGCCGAAGTAGACA
>VYYI01002884.1:0-13560 GCA_021029175.1 Bilobella aurantiaca | reverse complement strand
AGGGGAGTGATACTGGAGGGGATACTGCATCTGAGAGAGTCGCCGCTCATTATCGTCCCCGCAACTTACAAACTTGTCCGATATCCATCGTAAATAAAATATGGCACATGAAAATTGCACTTGTTATCTGTAATAAGATTCAATGGCCTCGCCGACGTGAGTGTCGTAGTGGCGTCTTAGATGTTTCTGTGATGACTCGGGCCGATACAAAGTTGTAAACAATAACCATGAGGATGGTAATGATCGAAGCGCACATGGAACACAGTACACACATTGCCGGTGGTAGGGAAACTCCGCGCGAGGTATTGAGTGAGCCGTTATCAGTCCTTTAATATTCCATCGAGTCTGCATACACGGATTAAAAGGGGTCGAGGCCAAATATAAAGTTGGGGCTGGAGACGAATGTGAGCGGATTTTCAAATGAAGTAGGATATGACTGTTTTGTGTCTGTGTGTGTGTGTGTACATATGTACGCATATGCGTCTGTGTTTGGAATTTTCGGCTGAATTTGAGTGGAAACATGACGGGCTTGTTCCTGTATATGTGAAAGAGGAGGGTTCGTGGTTGGGTTTGGGAAAAAAGGGGGAATGTGGTTGCTGCCTATAATCTGTGTGCACATCGTCATGGTGATTTGATGATACGGTCCCGACTGACTTCCATGTGCCATATTTTATTTACGATGGATATCGGACAAGTTTGTAAGTTGCGGGGACGATAATGAGCGGCGACTCTCTCAGATGCAGTATCCCCTCCAGTATCACTCCCCTCCGCCTCGCGCCATGCTCTCCTTCTCAACCGCCGAAAATGTTGAGAAACTTTTCCCGTGTTTTCCCAAGATACAGAATATTACGACCGTCGGAACGTGTGTAGAGAGGAGACCTTTTTCCGGGCCTCAGCATCACCCTCCTGTCTCACCCTCTTCCCAATTTCTTTTATGTGCTAAAATACCAGTAATAAAATAAGGAATTCCACATGAGTAGAACGAGATGGTGGGCCCTGGCACGGGTTGGTGGAGGGAGTGAGAGAGATGGAGACAGAGTAAGAGGAACAGATAGAAATCAATTCAGGGTGAAGAGGAAAAGCCCGCAGAATCTCCATAGTAACACTCTCTCCCTTCACATCTTCTTCCCCCTCTCCTTCATCTCTTCCTCATCCCCCCGTACGCGCCCTCCTCCACCTCCAACTCGGAATTACTACTCCCCAACTGTCTCAACCACTGTCTCCCGTTTGGAATTTAAAACAAAGACATGATTCCCCTCCCGTGTCACCAGGCACAATACACGGGAGTTTACCATTGTTTAAATTGTTTATGAGGCAACTTTTTGGAATGATTTGAGCCGGGTTGTCATGGGGACGATGGCGGTGGGTTCCATTGTAAAAGTTTCATGTGAAAATACCATATTTCCCAGGGAGTTTGCCCTTTGTTTTGGCTGGAAAAAATTACGGGTGAAACAAGGGGGCGGATTGCGTGAGTACGTAGTTAATTTTCATTTCCAGATAATTCCCTTTTCTCTCCCTTCTCCTCATAGGCTCATCCACTCCATTCTCACCATTTTTCCCCTTCCCGCTGTCCAACTCCTGTCCAAACACCTTCATCCAACACATGGACACACAAACACACATGCTAGAAACAGTACAGCTAGCGAACGGGATAACAAATGGGACTTGAGAGAGAAGTTCACTCTTTTCCCAACTCTCACAGTCCGCACATCTCCCCGTAAAGATCCAAATAGTGAGCCTCAGAATCATCATCACAATAATGTAATGACTTGACGTATGACCATACTTTTCCCTCCAACCTTATAACTCGCACATCTTCTTCACTTCGCCTCCACCTCCTCCTTCATCACTCCTGCCAAGAGCTGTGCAAGTTCCTACGAGTCTCCCTACTCCGAGTGATGACTGAACAAATCCTCCATCATTACAGCAAGTAGAACAGTATCATAATGGTAAATATTTCCTCCCAAAATCCTCTTCATAACTCAGGGGCCTGATCAAGCCCCAGGACTTTTCTCAAGCTCCGCGTACAGTGCTATATAGAAGAACTACTGACTGCCCTCATACAATGCTGCGTAGGATCGTGGATGGCGAGAGTGGAACATGTAGCAGCCCGTATGCCAGTCAGCCAGTCTTTGATTAGTCAGGTGAAGTTATACATGGAAAGACAAGGATCTTGCCGTGTCGTTTACAAATGAGCCTCCAACAGTCATTAAATGCATCATCCCTCCCCGAACAAAAAGCTCTGCTGTGAGGGAGGGGGAAACATTAAAGGGAAGAGATGAAGAGCTGGCTGTCATTGACGAGAGTGAGTGCACAACGGAGATTTTATATGGTAATTGCTTATTATACGGCCTGACTCCATGAAGGGAGGGTTCGTTGTTGCTACTATTCCTATACTCCACCGACGGCTCATTACTGTACGGAAGTAAAGGGTTACAGCAGTGGAGCATAGCGGATGATTTACTGGGGAATAGTCAAGTCTCTCCTCTCAAATGCAAAGTTTAGTACTAAAGAGGTCGAAAATCAACTCTAAAAATATCACAATAAATGTTCTCATCCTTCAATTTATAGTTTGAAACTTGTCAAAGTTTATAAAAGTTATACAAATGACGGTGGGATGAGCATTCAAAGTAAATCCTTCCACACACCTTGGAGTCAACTGCAGAGCTGTTTGCGCGCATGCTCAAAGTGTCTGCATGCTTCCCGTGAGGGGATTCTGCTGGGAGGAAAATCGGAGGAAAAAGCTGAAAGAATTAAGCCTATGAAGCGTGATGATACTCCGGCGAAGATCTGGCCAGGGATAGGATATGGAGCATTGTATATGTACCGTTATTATCTAATCTCCATGGTGGTGCTCTTACGCAACTTCATCGAAGGCCTTAAATTCTTTGGACGGGGAAATCTTGTTATCCTCCAACCTAAGCCGTAATACCCACACCCAAAAGTCCTCGCTTCCATTTCTCTCTCCACTGATTTACTGCGACATGGATCCATGAACATCCGCTTATTCCCGGTCCTCTGAGAATCTCCCACAGTCATCCATCCATCCACCAGAGCTCCGGTACGTTCAGGGGCGACCATAGAGTCCTTCCTTTGCCCTCGTTACAAGAAATATACATTGGCCTACTGATTAAGACCATAAAAGAAGTGAGGAGTAGTAGGAGACGTAGCAGCACCAAATAGGCTTCCCCATCAGTCTCCACTTCGCTCACTCCAGATTCTCTCACACTGTTCTGAAGCCACGCAGACTGCCACCTGGGTCAACCGCTCCCAAAGAGGATTTAAGACAGCCTCACCCGCTCCCTCACCCACTTCACTCTCTTCTCTCCCATTCTAATTACTAATTAGTCAGCTGAAAGAGCCAGCCGAGTTAATCCAAGCCTGAAAGAATGTGTGAGGAGAGCCGAAGCCACAGACGTTCCACTCACACAGGCCTTTCACTACAGAGCCCTTACTGACTCACTAGGATGAGACAAAACCAATTCCCCAACTTTGAGAGACCAACATCGCGCCACAGCGTATCAATATAATAAGTGCTAAGAGTCTCCTATAATCTCCACCGTCAGCTTCCCCATCCGCTCCTGTTTGTACAAGGATTATCCATGGCGCAATAATACCCGAGGCTTTGGGCTTCCTCCATTGTACGAGCCAACCTGACAACTAGACGTGTTAATTAAAAGACCGGCCGTGTCCTCAATAATACCCACGCATGTACCACGAGTTTCGGCCCAGAAAAAAAAACAAGGAGCATTCTGGGTTGTGTATAGCCTCTGACCGAAATCCATCTTATGGTAGTAATCCCCGACTTTATCTCCAGTATCAAATTCCATGACAGAGCACAGTTACCTAAAAACTTATCGTCCAAACAATGATGATCATGGGAGGAGGAGCAGCTCGGAGGGTCTCTGCACGGGGGATAAAAACAAAAATACTCCACCGGGGCATAGCCCCCGTAGATGTACGTCGTCATTGGACAGACAAGGCACTCAATAATGGTACAGCACAGGCCCTGGCTCAAGCCATTCAATTACCCGTGAGAATCGCAGAGGGACAGAGACACAGGCACAGGCAAACTTGTTGAGGAAAATAAAACGGTGCGCACACGTGGGCCCAAACTGTCTCTTCCGCTCCTTCCATACTTCCACTCTCCACGACTACTGTGCGAACCATTCCATGATGACAAAGGTCATAATGTTTTATGTCCTTCATAACGTTTCTCCAATGATTTGACCTTAGTGCTATACTTTTGTAGCAGCAGCACTATGCGTAGTCCTCTTGGAGCCATTGGAAGTAACACAGCATTGAGTCATTCTGTGCTGAGCAGAATTTGTTACACGAGAGACGACGACGGCACATCCCTCCAGCTCACTCGCAGTTGTGAGTGTCTGTGCGGCAGCCCAACTCTCTAGTATTATGATTGCTCTAATAAACAGTCCAACATATAATTCATCCGTGAAGCATCATGTTTCCACAAGGAAAAGATAAGGCGGAGGATCCAAGAGGGAACCAATGTTACGCATGACATGGGTAGAGATGATCTGTGTTTACTATATGGCTCTCCACGTGTATGACTATGTGTCCATGTCTACATACGCCTGTGTTTGACTGGAACTTAATCTTGGCAATCACGAAGAGGAGCTGTGTTGTCGTTGCTACTGGAACTGGGAGTAGTACTGGTGGCAGGATCCAACTTGCTACTGTGTATATTAGACCTCCATATAAAGTAATACTATGTGCCCAAAGTTTGTGTTACACCCTGGAGTTGCTACCAGTAACCGGTCGCCCTAAACGTCCCAAGGATCACTCCAACGTGCAAATAACATAGAGTGCAGCTTTTCTCCTTTTTTTTACATGATCACATCCTGTTCCACCCGCATTTGTAACTCCTCGTCAGAGACTCAGGAATTTCAGCTTATCAACTTCATAGGAAGCATTTATTTTAATTTTTACTTTTTATGTCCCCACTTTTAAAAAATACCGGGTGGACTCCACGAAGCATTTTGGAATGAGGTATGGAGGGACGAGAGAGGGGTGAAGCTTGAGAACTTTTCATGTCTGTGTGGGTTTATTTCTGCGTTGTTTGCCTAAAAATATTGGAAAAAAGAGTGAGCCGGTGAGGGGTAGGAATAAGGAGAAGATGAAGGAGCTATTCAGCCCTCCGCCTCCTTCTCCAACTTGGGGAGAATCTTCCTCGAGTCTGGGTATCGTCTTTCCATTTAGTTGATTTTTACGCTTCACTTGGACTGCATGCATATTTTTACTCTGTGAACATGCTCATGTGTGTATGTCTTTGAATGATGCGTATGCGTGAGTGTGTGCCTGTATGTGTCTTTGAATGATGAGTATGCGTGAGTGTGTGTCCGTGTATGAGTGCATCCTGTGTAGGAGTCCTTTTGAATCCGCGTTGCTAAGCCATGGAGTCTCCTCACATGGGGCGAGAGATGATGACGACGAGGAGGACGAGGGGATTGTAAAATGCAAGAGCACTCTTAAGAGTGCACAAACACTCACATATACTATATACATGTACCGAATGGAATAGCAAGCTGTAAAATAGTTGGTTTCCAGCCAGGACCCTGCCTTGTCATAACCCATGGAACATGCAGTTGATTTTTTGGTCGGTGCATGTAAACTTATGCTTGTGTGTGTGTGTGTGTAGATGTGACTGATCCTAGTTCCCGTGTAGTGGATTTTAATATGGCGTGCAATAGTGCTCTGCTGCGTTGTAAGAGCAAGGGCCTTGTCGTCAGAGTTTTTTTCCTCCCCCTTTCCCTCCCCGCAAACCATCTCATCTCATTTTCTTGTACAACTCTCAGTCACTCACTCAGTAATTCCCTGCATTTCCTCCGTATGTTCCATACTTGCTTGTCGTCATCCTCGACGAAGAGGATCTAGAGACTCTGCGTGTACAAGTGCGCGTCTGTGTGTGCCTGAGACAGAGAAGGATGGGGAATCCATTCCCTCGGTTACATCTGCTATGTTTCATCTCATTCTCTCCTCCGTACAGATCACTAACATCTCACTCTGACCTTAAGGGGGTCACTTGCACAAGCATCACTCCCTCTTTAACATTTCCTCTAAATGCTAAATCAAACCTTTTTGCTCCACTTTTGTCACACTGTACACTAACCCAGTAAGTACTTATATATACATAAACCCACTCGTCCTCACCAATGTAAATCTTCAGTACATATGCGCTTCTCCGCTGGAAAGCCATGTAATCGCCTTCCTTCCCGGCGGGCTATGGGAACAAGGAGCGTGGTTAGTTACATGTTCCACAAGATGAACAAGCCCAAACATAGACCATATTCCCAAATTAATTCCTCATTTCTCCTTACAAGCTCAACAGATTTGACTATATTGCTCCGGAGAATCTCTTAAAGAATCACCGCCGTACAAATTTATGTTCATGACTTAAAAAGGGAATTACACGCCTGGATAGCTGGAATGGACACTGTACAAGTTTTTACCAGATGCCCCGGTGATGGTGGTGGTCACGGTGAAACTATGGAAAAAATCACTGATTCCATCTATAGCCACAGGCCTGTAGGAGACCTTTAGAGAAAACCTCGGCTATAATAATATGACTCTTAATAATAATCCTTATTTCCTTCTCGCACGTGGTTCCATAAATCATCTCACATATATTCACCATGGAAATCCAAAAGCTACATGCTACACGCTAGTAGCAGTGGTAATAGTACTAGTACAACCACTTGGAAATGCCAAAGGCATGTACAGTAATTGTCAACAACAGCCGGCAAAGCCCCTCTTCCGCATACAGATTAGGTACTTCACCAGAGTGTGCAGGGTTCGATCTACTCATGAGCTACCCAAATCCGGGTAAAATTTCCGCCCGAGAAAACTTTTTATAACCCCACACAACTCTGTCCCATGTAAATTTGGGAGGATTGCCTTGAAGAAGATTTGTCATTGACCACCGTGTGGAGCATGCGGCGACGAGGACATGGGAGATCCCTCCACAACTTCCGGATTCCGACCCCCATCAAATTCAAATGCAAAGTAGTAGTGTAGGATCTGGCTGCTAATAACAAGTTATGGTATGACCGATAAGGCTCCTTCTTCCACCATTCTTCCATCGATCAATTCTTCTCCCCGTTCTTCGCTCCCTCCTTCCAAACATCCTTGAGGAGATGGGGAATATGAGTGGAAAATGGAAGTATGCGTCTCTCTCGTAGGGGTTCTTGCTCCTTCTCCTTGTCGTATTCCTTTCTTCGTCTTGTTCCCGTCACAAAGGAAGAGACCTGTACTCTCTTTCCCTTCTCTCTTCCTCCTCCTTCAGCTCCCCTCCCTCCTTTGTGAGTCCAGGTAATAATGGATAAAATGCAATGGTTGGGGGGACGTCAGCGTTTTTCCGCACAAGATACACACAGGGGCACACGGCCGCCTTGTATAATAATGTACAAACATGGGAGAAGAAAGGGAAACGAAATGGACCGGATATTAGGGACGCCTTACCAGTGGCACTGCCAACACTACTGCACCGAGAAGATAGGTATACGTGCACACTTTGTTTCTTCCCTCCTAGGGATTTCCTGAAAAATGTTCCCATTTTATTCTTCTTCTTCTTATTTTTTTCAGATAGATTCCAACCGGTGGCAAGTATAGGATGGAGGGACAGGAAAAGTCTTACAATAAGTTTGAACTCCCTTGCTACCGCATATATTCAACCATATCAGTTTTTCCACCCCTGATCCGTAGGTAGCAACTTTGAAAATGCATCCAAATCTACCCTCTTCAAAGAAAATTCTACCCTTTACTAGCCGAATTCCCGACCATCTTCACAGCTCAACTAACCTTCTGAACATTAGCCATTCAGTGACGGTGGACACATATCGGACGGACTATTATCGAATTTCATTGCTCGGGCACACCAAGACGACTATATGGTCAGATCAGAGATAAGACAGCGAGAAAAACGTTCCGCAGTACAGATAAATAATGGCCATGCGCTCCGGTTCTGGTGTAAGTAATCTTCCGGGGAGCCACCAAGAGCGAAAACTGCGTGGAAGAAAAATAAGCGTCCCCACGCCCTGGTGGTCGTATCCTCCGGCGGAGCCTGTGCGATCTTGGCGGAGTTGGTAAAGGAAAGTCTAATGAAATCTGATCAGTCTCCCCATTCACTGCTCCAGGAGAAACAATCAATCAGGGTTCAACAGAATCTTACACTCCATACCTCACAGACCGTCCCTCCAATGCCACCCGTTCTTTTCAGACTCACAGAGGTGGCTCTCGCCTATTGTCTTGGCAATTTTTTACTCCTCCTGTTCTCTGCAGGCTTCTCCCTATCTATCCCCATGTCTCTTCCCAACTCCCCGTGAGCCAGCTTACAACTTAAACCGACCCCTGACATGTGCAGAGAGAGGGTCTGGGGGCTAAATTCACTTTTGGTTCTTCCACCATCGTTGGACTCCCCTCCTTCCAGACAGCTTGTCAATCCAGGAGTTTTTCGGGAATTGTGACAAATCAAAGGGATGGGGCGGCAGGAGGGAGCGACACTAAGAGAAATTCTATTACTTTTGACTTGCCACCCCCGCCGCCGCAGTAGAAACAATATCGAAGGCGGAGATACAATTATGTATTACATAACCTCTGAACTGGAGCTAAGCATTAGGTAGGTAGGTAGCCGTCGATGAGATGGCTCAATGGATCCATCTCCTACGGGAGACATAACAAATAGGTGGCTCAAAAACCCATTACTGTGCCCTCCCAAATGATTTTTCCCTTTGTAGTTGGAGCAAACCGATAGTAAATCTCTGAACTAGCATATACCACCGGCACTCCCTTTACTAATGTATGGAAGGTATAGTGGAATATATGAGGCTCTAACTCACACTTCGCCCGTAGATAACGGGGCATCTAAATTATAGCTAGACTGGTTCATAGGCTCATTTATAGCCAAATCTTCACATCCGAATGGAGATTCCGACTCGTTTACCATTCAACAATGTTGGAGGTGGTGGAGTAACGAACGGATTCAAGGCCAAACAAACCATGAGCGGCTATTGCAGAAGAGTGAGATGAGTGTGGTAGTGTATTACTCGGGAGATCCCTTTGTTTACTTTACGTCATGAGCGGGCATTAGAGACTCAAAGTGTGCAGCACTACTACAGGAGTATTACCACCAGTAGATCTCACTCTCCGCTGGATTTCATACATAATCCATACAAATGGCAGTCGCAATATTATCCCTAAGCCACTTCCCACTCCTTGCACATCTCCACCGACACTGACTCATATGTATATATTCCGAACTCTAACTCCCACAGAGGCCATACAACTAACCGTAGAGCGGACATCTAATGAAGTCAAAGCTATCATCCCCATTGCCACAGAGTACCTCAAACTTCGTATGGTATGGAAGAATAATCAGAATTTCCATCCGCCATTTCCGGCCACTCCTGAACAGCTCCTGATTGATGCTCCCCATCCCCACTGATTACCACCTTCGATCCAGCAATCAAGCCAGAACACGAAACTTTCACTTTTCCACATTTCCACATCCGTATTCCACTACGTATTTCCCTTGATGTTTCCACTTTCCCTACCTCACACACGTTCACCTTCCCGCAAGAGCTTAGCGTCAGGGACCCAATCGCACTCTTCCGCTACTTCACATGCAAACTAACTAAGAGACGCACCGACAGCATTATTCCCATCCCCGAACGAAATAGTGGAGGGTCAAAGAGCTTGGCACAAAAGACGAGGCTGCAGCCACGCGGGGACATGTGAGCATAGAGTAATCAGGGACGATTAACTCCCGCGAACGCACGTTATTCACTCCCCTACACGGATGTAAACAATCCAACATAAATCCCCACAGCGAGGGTACAAAATGACTCAGCAAAGTGCTTGCGCGCGGCAAGCATGGCACGGCGTATAGTATAGTACTCTACAAACCCATGCCCACTCTCATATGGCATAACCCCGGACATAAATACCCAGCACCGTCCGCCCCGCCTCTCTACAATAGAGGAAGTCACGGCCCATGTCTTTTGTCGTCCCAATCTGTCGCCCAGGGATCTAATGCACCGAGACTGACTGGAACGTGAAGGCGCCGCGGCAAATGCGCTCATACATATATATAGATGCCTTGTCAGATTCCCTTGTAAGCTATTATTACGGGAATAGACCATCTTGGTCTCCTCACCACCGTGTCCAACGTTAAAAATGATATGGTCTCCCGGGAGTGGGGCTCTAGTGAGACTCTGGGACGTGGCCTGAGTAAACGTTGAAGGTAACAAATAGGTGAAACAATCCTTGGAACCCGTTCACAAAGAGCTCCGCAGTCTTTGTATATGTACGCATGTACATAGATACTCCCGCGTCTCCCAAGGGACAGAGGGTTCTTTTCCCTCCTCATTCGCAATCAGTCTTTTCAGAAGAGAGCGAGAGACGCGGCGGCAGGGCTGTGCCGCCGTTCCACGCCTCACTTACATGGAAAGAGCCCCATGAAAATGGAGCGACATGTCATGATACCATGACAAGAGGACGGAGGGAGCGGGCGCGATGGGGCTTTGACTCCGGCAAAATAGCCAAGTTAGTCGTATGGAGGAACATTATATAGCGCGTCGTTGTCAGCCCCTCCGTCCCCAGCCGGGTCTCTTCTACCACTGCTACGATATGCGCGCTCTCGCTCTTCATTCTGCGGTTCCCAAATGTCTCAGTTAATGCAAGTTTTATACCTCAGTTTAAAAGTATCTCCCCTCTGCTCCACACGGCTCCTATATAAGATATGCTTATAAGACCGATCGTTACGCTGTAATACCCCGTACTTAAGTACATAATAACCGCATTCACTAAATTCCCCGTATGCGTACGTGTGTGTGTGTGTGTGCGTGTGTCTATTCCTATGCTCGCGTCTCCCCATTTCCTTGCCGTGCTTCCGTACGGATGTACTTTATTCGCTCAGAACCACCACCTCGCTACCTTCAAAGACCGTGTGGAGACACTCTTGTGACTTGATGGAACATGGAACATGCTCTCAGTCCGCTCCACACCATTCAGCCGTGTGGTCATGATCCAGGGTGTACATACATATACCTGTTTATTGCATAACATCAGAATGCTTTCATCTCCGAGCTCTTATCAGTGGGATCATCCCCGACCCTCCGGTTCCTCAACTTTGCCTATGCGCACTCCCTCACAATGGCCATCCAGAATTTGTATCCAAAATCTTCCCCGAATCATTTTACCCTGTAACACACAAAGGTACGTATACACGACACAGTTGTTTATCGGCGGCACCTAATCAACTTGGTGCTTGTACTACTACTACTATTACTAATGCCACTAGTAGTAGTAGTAGTAAACCTTCACGTATCTTTCTGAGACGATCCCAGACAGTGTAAGAAGGGATGGAGGGAGATTACAAGGTGGAATGAAAAAAGAAGAAAAGGACGACAGAGATGATACTGGTGATGATGACGACGACGATGATGATGAGAAAAGTCTTGTATATTACTTATTTACCTTTCTCAACAGGATTCGGAGGGGGAGTGAAGAAGAAAAGCAGGAGTTTATCTATCAACTCACTGGAGTCAACGCGAGTTAGCACACATAGGCCCGCCAGCTGGGCTTCAAAGCCAAGAAATCTCGCCTGTGAGTGTGTCAGTGTGAAAAAAAATACCAACAGAGAGCTAAAGCTATGTGCTGATGTGGAATAAAGTCAATTTTGAAAAGGCTCTACCTCCTTCTCGAACACACATATCAGGACGGTGTCAGTTTAAATTACACGTATTTCTGTTCACCGTTGTCGTCGTCCTTCCCCTCCTACTCCTCCGCCTCCTTTTTTATTTTCCGAAAAATAAAATGGCAATATATTTCCTCCTCGCACATCTATAGTCACAAAGATAGTAGCGTCTGTTTAATCTTTGACACAAAGCTTTGAGCGGGTAGAGAGTGAGCTAGAAAGAAGTAGAGACGCTGACTCCTCCTTCTCCATCTTATCTCACGCTCTCTCTCTCTCTCTGTTGCTCTCCCTTTTGTCTTATGTGGCGTGTTTATGTGGATCTCTGTTACTGCCGTTGCGTTATCCGGGCAGTAAAAGCCGGAGTCAAAACTACCCAAGACGTATGTGACAGTTCTTTGTCTAAAAGCCCCGTCACTTCCGCCTCAAAACCTTTATTTAAACTGATAGACTCTGCGCCAAAAAATGCAAAAAAGCCCCGTCGGGAACTCGCTCACTCACAGTAGCAGCGCATCTCGCATAAACCAAGACATATCCTCGCCCCACCGCCACCAACATCCGGAGTTCCAGGTAGCAAAGCGGAGACTCTCACTGTGAGTTGCTCCCATTATGTCCCAACTCCCTGCATAATGCATTGTGACAGCCACGTGCAACTGTTTTCGTTCCTTATAACACACTCCTGAAGGGAAAAAGAGCCCGGCCTCTCCTCCTTCCAATCAACCACATGTTTCTCTCCCCAGGAAAAAGATAAATCAGTTGGGAAAAACAACTGAAAATTTAAACACGTCCCCACGCTAACAGACGGGATTCCACTCTCAAAGACGGTTTAAAAAGATTAAAAACAGGGAAACGCGGGTCCGCCCATCATAATTTCGCTTAAAAATCTGGATATTAACCTCAGAAATCATGTAGGAATTCGCAAAAATCCTCGAATGTCACTCCCCTGATATTTACTCTCGTGTCTACTTCATGTCAACACTCTATAAAATCAACTGCCAAAAGGTTAAAACCTCTAGTAGTTTTGAGGTCAGGGGAGTCACTTCCGCCCGACTCACTGAGCGATGCCATCAAGGGCACTATACAAGATCAGGAAGCACGCCTACGAGGAGATAGAATTGTGTCACTTTAGCGGCTTCTTCCCATTCGGATAGGATTTTTTAGCATAAACACAGTCATAACCACTCGCCATAAAATGCGGGATGGGAAGATCCAGCCGCAGCTCGGGCCCTCATGTACATAGATACACTAACACTTTATTACCCGACAGTGTGGGCCATACCCGGTGACACGTAGTGACGATGACAGGAGTTAAGAGCTTCTCTCCCAGCTAAAACATGTGTCACATAGGCCAACAACCATACAATTTACAAAGTCAACTTCTCATATGCTCCTTCATCCCTTGTGCCTATGTACTACAGAAGACGGATGGCATACATAGGGGTGTTACAAGTCAAAAGGGAACAATAACCAAGGACTGACTAGGAGCGGCTCGGGCATGCTTCGCATATCTGTACACCAACACTGCGGATATCGAGATTCCCTATCAGCTCCACACATTCGTACTGCTCCTGCTCTTCTCGTCGCCGTCGTCGTCGTGTAGCTTGGAATCTGAAGAGCCCTTGGGAAGCTATTATTTTAGGCGCCCACAACACGACAATCCCAAACATTTGAACTTAGTGCAGAGGCTCTCTGTATGTGCATTAATGTGAGTGTGGCTCTGTGTGTAAAGTAAATTCCGCTGCATCCGGTTTCCTGGATTTAACTGGCTTGGAAACACTATACCGTTTGTTACTGTGTGTATTGGTGTGTGTGTGTGTGTGCACGCAGTGTGTATTGAAAAGAGAATAAAA
>VYYI01002883.1:0-13566 GCA_021029175.1 Bilobella aurantiaca | reverse complement strand
TAGAATGTAGGAGGGGTTTTTGGCACAGATTTCATAGTGTATACCATCTTCATTCAATTCCAACCAAGATATTATTGTACGACATTATGAAAATTCTACCGACAAAGTTCACGTTTAATTTAGGTCAAAGATTTGACCCAGAGCCAGCTAGAAATGACCAAAACCACACAAACTTCTGTTTTCAATTCTGATTATTGTAATAATTTTCTAATGTTTTCTGTCTAACTTCCTTATTTCCGCTACTTTGTTGACCGTTTTACCACGGTTAACTTTTATTTGACCCCGAGTTGCTTCTAAAGTTAAGTTAAAAGCTTTCATTTGCATCTTTCAAACGTTGCTTATTTTATATTGAGGAACACCGGTTGCTTTCTATGTAGACTCCCGAGGAACCCTCAATTTTAATGGACCCTTGGCCGTACCGTTAAACTAAAGTTTGTTATTTAATATTGGTCTAAGAATAAGACTAATAATACTATTGATTACATAAGAGCAATTAAACTACGGTAGTTTTCACATTTTTAGCAGCACTTCTGGCTGAGTAGAATATAAAAATTTGCGCTTCGTAACTAGACTAGCTACTGCTGCCGCTACTGCGCAGCACTCTTCAGCTCTTGTTTGAGTGTTTTGAGATTGGTATATGCATTTATGCATCACTGTTTAATACTGAACCAAAAAATTAGTCTCATTTTATACATCACTGTTTAATACTGAACCAAAAAATTAGTCATCCTTCTTCTCATTACCCAATCTCATTTACACATGCTTTCGAATCGGAAACTAGATTTGAAACGGTCGAGCCATCTGACTTATATCCGTGTAAGGCAGACAGACGGACATTAATATAAATTTGATGTAATCATCAAGTACCATAAAAACCAATTTGTCTAAACTAAAGCACCAACATATTTGGTTAGCTATTCTACTACCATTACCAAATCTGTATCAATACTGAATATTTATAGCATATGAGTAACTTTAATACAGCAGAACTTACATCCGACCAAGGACCAAAATTAATTGTGGTGGCAGGGAGACCCAACGACCATCGGTAATGCGCAAATGAATCTTGAAACCGATTTGCTGCCGCATGGTTGCATTGACCTTGAAAACCCGCTATAGCAGCAATGCTCGAGAACATTATAAAAAATTCCAATTCACACTTAGCTGTTAATTTATGCAAATTGAGTGTCCCTTGAATCTTCGGCTCAAATACAGCCTCAAATTTCTTCCAGGATTGATTGGTTATGGTGGCATCTGAAAGTACGCCTGCTGCATGCATAATCCCTCGAAGTGGTGGAAAATTTAAATGTGTAATCTCACTGAGGACGCCTTCGCATTCTGCATAAATTCCTATATTTGCCTGTAATGCCACCACTTGACATCCGTCCACATTTAGGACATTCAATATTTCGGCAGCTTGATCATTAGGTGGTTTTCGGCCGACAAGAGCCAAGTATTTTGCACCTGAGCTACACATCCACTTGGCCAACTCCAGCCCGATTCCGCCCAATCCACCTGTTATTAAGTATGTAGAATCGCTTTGAAATAAATTGCGTAGAAATATTATTTTTCCTTCCAAAGTGGTTTTTGTCTGGGGCATGCGCAATACAACTTTTCCAATATGTTTCGCCTCTTGAAAATAAAAGAAGGCCTCCTTTACCAAATCAATGGAGAAAACTTGATGAGGTAACCCTTTGTAAGTGCCATTTAGAAAATCCAGCTCCAGATCATCTACTGATTTTATACTTGCTTCCAGTTGATTTTCCCCTAGGTTTGTCAAATCCACCACAAAGTATTTGACATCAGGTCGCAATGACCTCACTTCTTCTACTGTCCAGATGTTAATTTTGCCAATTTCTACAAACCGTGCACCAAAACCGCACGCTTTCAGTGAAGTTTCTTTAAAGTTGGGCCCTGTTAATGAATTGAGCACCACCTGCACCCCAGCGTCTTGAGTATCGCTAAGGATTTGGTCCCCAAAATCAGTGTCTCGTGAGTTGTACACATGCTGGATTCCAATAGATCTCAAAAAAGCCCGTTTTCTATGACTTCCAGCAGTAGCATAAATTGTAGCTCCAACATGCTGCGCGAATTGGATTGCTGCCAAACCCACGCCACCAGTGGCTACGTGGATTAAAACGCATTCCCCTGCCGCCAGCTTTGCAAGCTCTTGAAGCGAGTACGAAACCGTGCTATAACACACAGGGATAGTTGCTGCAGATGTAAAATTCATTTCTTTTGGTTTTCGCATCAACAGACGTGAATCCGCAATTACATGTGATGCCAAACCACTTCCATCTACAAAACCAAAAACTGCGTCGCCGAGTTCAAATTTTGTGCATTCAGAACCAACAGCTGAGACAATGCCAGCAATATCAAGACCAGGCTCCTTGTTTACATGATCTGGAATATAGAACCCTTCTGGTTGGAGAATCATAAAAATGTCTCGGAAGTTGAGGGCGACAGCTTGCACACTAACTTCCACTTGATAACCAACTGGCTCAACTTTGCAGACTGCAGAAATTTGTAGATCGCTAAAACTATTGCTTGGTGGGTTAGAGATTCTAAATCTAGTTGAACTTGGGAGGGGAATCTGCCGGATGATTGTATCTCTCGGAACGAGTCGCTGCAAAAATACTCTTTCAACTCTTATAGCCTTAAACATCTCTTTTGGTGACGTCCAAATTGAGGCAAAAAGCTCTTCGGCTTCTTTATAAGGATCACAATTATCTTGATCAAGGTCGATGTGCATTACGTTAAATTCTGGATATTCATTTGTAAAGGTCCGGAAAAATGAAGATGAAGTGCCAGCTTCGGGGTTGCCGGGTCCTTGGTCCCCTATATAATTGACTCCGCGCGTGACTAAAATTATTCGCGGCCTCACCTTCTCTTTCTGATAAGTAGCAACAAGTTTTTGGCAAAGCTGTAAATGCTCCTTGCATTTTGATTGACTGTTATTTTTTGAGGTCCAAAATAAGACAATTCCTTCCAAGTCTAAGGAAATTTGTTCGAAGTCATTCTTTACGTCAACAATTTTTCCTAAATTGGACATTTTGGCAATTATTGAGTTAGAAACAAATGATTCCTCGGAGGAAGTTATCCAACGGGCTGTGAACGCATTTCCTAGAAATTCACTTTTCCTACCAATCACTGCCCCACAACTTTTGTCCAGAACTGGAAATGCGCTTATTTCAGAAAATCCCACATTTTTAAGAGCACTAATCCATTGATCTTGGTGTAGAAGGGGAGAGTTTTTTCGATCTGAAAAATTCCACCACCCGTCCAATAATCCAAAAGAAAGTGTTGAAGATTGAGTTTCTTTAAATAGCTCTCCTAGGATGAGAATTCCATTCTGTTTCAGAACGATGTTCAAATTTGTGAGTGCTTGAGCAATGTTGGAGGTGGCATGAACGACGTTACTTGCTAATATAACATCAAATTGTTCAGGGGCAAAACCTTGTTTTAAAGGTTCTTCCTCAATGTTAAAAAGTGCAAAAGTTACACCTTTTCGAAATTTAATTTCTGCCTCGTTCAAAAACACGGGCGAAATGTCGGTGAAAGTGTAGATGTATTTCATGTTAAGTTTGCTAAGCCCCTCCAAAATCAGCTCACAACAAAACCCAGAACCAGCGCCAACTTCAAGGATTCTTAAGATGCCTTCAGAGCCTTGGGCGCTGCTAACACAGTCCAACAGCAAAGAAGTAGCCGTCTTACTGGTTTGCAGGGAAAGGATTCCTTAGTAAAATGAATTATTATGTAATGCCGTTATATTACCTTCCTGTACTATATTATATTGCCTGTTTTTACTCAAAAAATTATGGTATCTTAATAAAAACCAGTTGCCGCTTGCGATATAAAGTTATACTTACCATCAACATAAAATTTGACAACTCCTACTTCCTGTCTGTCCTCTGGAAATAGTATGGTCATCGGTGATATTTTGCCTTGTAAAATGTTTGAAAAATTATTTCCCAACCGTTTTGCAAACCTATAAGTCACGCCTTCTTCCCCGTTCAACTGTGCGAGCTGTGCAAATTTAAGCAAAATTTTAGATTCCAAATCCTCCATCATCGGAATTCCTTTTTTAACTCTCCAAGTATTTTCTTCATATTCTTGTAAATAACCATTTCTTGCTAAAATATTCATCAACGCCCCACGTTGAGCGATTATCAATTCCTTAGGAGCCAGCACAGACCAATCTTTGATTTCTAAAAGCCCACCCACTTCCGGCCATGGCCAATGACATTCCAAAATTCCACGAAGAAGAAAACATAAGGATAAATTATCAGTGACACTCATGACTTCTATCATTATTGGACTTTCTGAATCTTGATATGCCAGAGTATCTCCCAAGAATTTTCCTGGCAAAATTTTAAAGTCTTCTGTATTCATTCTACAAAAAGTGATTCCTGGGGTTGGTCGCCACGTGTCTTTCATAAAAGACGGCAGATTATTTGCATCTATGGTGAGATTTCTTAGGAAATCGACAGGTGTAGTAGAAACAAATTCTAGCCCCTCAATTATTCCCATAACTTCTCCCATCTCGTTGAACAAGCTAACTGTCGGAAATGTATCTAGTCTCATGTATATATATAACTCAGAGTAATCCTTTTTTGAGAACCAGGTAAATTTCTTGATGGCAATAGGGAGTTGTAATGGCATCTCGATCAGTTTTGCAGTGGAAAAATAGGTGCGAAAGGCATAGGTTTGAATCATGGCGTCCAGTATAATTGGATGGCAAATATAGGAAGCAGACTCCAGAGGTAAGTGGATTTGCGCAAAAATTTCAGAGTCCCTTTTCCATACTTGGGCAATAGATCGAAATTTGGGGCCAAATTGTATTCCTGTTTTCCTCGCCTCTTCATAAGCTCTTGCAATAAATTCAGATGAAATTTTTTCAGGCGCATTTTTTTCCATGCCAAAATGTGATGACCTAGTGATAGGTTCACTTAGGGCAAATGTGGCTGAAGCATGTTTTTTCCATTTGCCCGAGCCGTCACGGCTGTTAAATATTCCAATTTCAAATTTAACGCCATCTTTGTTCGAGATTGAACGAACCACCGTTTGCATTTGACATGGCTTGCTCAGTTCAAGTGCAGCCTCAACGTTTAAATTTTCAACGCATAAAGGAACATAAATTCGCCCATCTTGCAATACTTGACTGCCTGCTGCCAAAATAGTTTCCAAATATGCCGCTGCTGGTAAAATTATGCGGTCAGCAACTCTATGATCGTCTAAATAATTAAGGTCTTTAACAGACAATATTTGCGTGAATATTGTGTCGAACACCGGAGAATGGTAACGGCGACCAAGCAACGGATGTAATATTGGCGCTGGCTTAAACTCGTCATCCAAACATTTGTACCAAAACTTTTGACGCTGGAAGGGGTATGTTGACAAATTCAGCTTATGCAAAGGAGAGAACCATTTCTTCCAACTAATTTCAAGGCCGGATACATAAAGTTTGGCCACAGAGTTCAAAATCGTAATCGCATTTCCTTCGGTCTTGCGCAATGAAGGGCAAAATATTCCAATAGAGCTTTTTTCAATATTAGATATGAGCAAACTAAGAAGAATAGGTTGTGACCCTATTTCGATAAAAATCTTTCCATCCAACGCAATCCATGCGTGACTCGCTGCTGATTGAAATCGAACAGTATCACGCAAATGCCTAACCCAATAATCTGAATTGAACTCTTCAGATTTCATTTCACGCCCAAATGTCCCAGAAATATATCCACATACAAGATTTTTGGAAGAAATTGTTGAAGCGTATTTTCCAAATTCTTGATGCACGAAATCCATCTGACGAGAATGGTAGGCATGGGCTGCGGATAACTTTTGCGTTTTAAATCCTTTCGCTTCGCAATGTGTTGCAAAACATTCAACATTCTCAATGGGTCCTGATACTACGGTTTCATCTTCCGAATTGACAGCTGCGATGTCAATCCAAGCCTTGTCGTTGCTTCGAACAAAATCTTCTATCAAAACTTTTATGTTTGATGACGTTGTGTGTACTGCCAGCATACTTCCATTTTCAAGGGCGTTTACGAGTTTGCTTCTCTCAATAACAAGGAGCATTGCATCGTCTAGTGATAATACTCCAGCGCATACGGCTGCGCAATATTCGCCAACGCTGTGTCCAAGTACAAAATCAGGCTTAATCCCAAAGGAGTTCCATAGCTTTAGCAGGCAGTATTGAATGGAGAATACTGCCGGTTGACAGTATAGTGTTTGATCCAAAAGTGTGTTGTCTATCCATAATATTCTTTGAAGAGAACATTTCAAATGCTTTATAAATAATTGGTCACATCGATTAAAATGTTTTTTGAAGACGGCAGAGACTTTGTAAATTTCCTGAGCCATCCTCAAAATAATGTGACCCTTGACCTGGGAATAGAAACACTTTTATAGGAACCTGCATTGACGCCTTCCCTGAAATGTAAGAGTGTGTTTGAAGCTTTGAAAGTAATTGTGATGCATTCATTGCAACCACAGCAATTCGATGAGGCATGTTGGCTCTTGATGTGTTCACAGTAAGCGCAAAAGCACTTAAACTAACGTTAGGATTGTTTTCTAAATAAGAAATGTATTTCTGGCAAATTCCTTCTAATGCTTCTTCTGACTTCGCTGAAATACAAATTGTTTGCGGAATTCCAGTTTTCTCGGCTTCATTTTGTTGTTTAATAAACATTCTCGGAGTTTCCTGAACAATTATGTGCACATTGGTTCCACTTAGGCTGAAGGAACTCAGTGCTGCTATGCGCGTATTTGCCGACCATTTGGTCACCTTCAATGGAATGATTGCTGGAATTTTTTCCAATGTAATTTTGGGGTTTAATTTTTGAAAGTGCAAGTGCGGTGGAACTTTCTTGTGTTTTATGCAAAGAAGAATTTTGATGAGCCCAGCAATTCCGGCGCAAGACTCAGTGTGCCCAATGTTTGATTTTACTGAGCTCACAAGCAAAGGCGTTGACCTTCCTTCCGAGTAGACATTCCCAATCGCAGACATTTCAATTGGATCTAAATTTGTAAAATATTGAGTTTTCATTTGTATAAACTTTATTTTAACTTCATGTCGAACGTTTCAAAATTAAATAGCACTTCAATCTTGGTTCCAAAACTTAGGTCCTAAGTTTCCAAGGCATTCAGCACACTATTATCACAATGTGGTACGTGCGAGGCTCGGGACTAAGGTAATTTTTTTCAATTTCTTCAATTTTTATCTTTTTTTTTAGGAATGATTGCACCAATATTTACCTGCATATTTCAAACTTTGCACTAGGCATATGCATCGTCTTTGCTTTAAATCTTTTTTAAAATGAATAAATAGGAAAGCAAAGGAGTAGTACGAAGCAGAAATAAAATTTCACCTGTCCTAGAACACCTGTCTTCAGTCGTTTGACTACTTAACAATAAGGACAAAAATTTACATTCGTACAAAAAGAATAATTGCTAGTCTAAATCGTAGGACTGAAGCTTGATTGAAAAATCTTACTATAGTATATTTAAATTCGAACGTTAATATATTTCCTTGTTTAAAATAACGTAGCATTACAAATGGCAAATATTAAGGAACTAGCTAAACCAGCCCGTCCTAGGACAGGAAGTATTTAACTTTAATATATTTATCCTTATTGTCTTGACTATTAAATTTTATAGGCAAAGGAGACCTATTACCTCCCCTACTCCATTTTACGCGGGACATAATGATTTATAAGAAAGAAGATGCCCATCTCTAGTGCTGGAAAGTGGAAATGTATTTTTGTAAAACCAAAAGAAAAGGAAGTGCTGCCTTTGAAGTGTTCCCTTCCATCATGAATTCATACTGACGAAAAATGCATTTGAGTTGAAGCACATGCGTGCTCCCATCCATTCGCTCAAGGCGAAGCAAAAAATGGGTGGAAGCAACTTAACATGTAAACTCAAATCTCTCCCCCCTCTCCCACTACCCCGCCCCATTTACGCACGCTTCCGTCTTTATTTATATATTAATTCTCAGAAACTTCACAGAAGAAAAAGATTTCAGAGAGCAGAACTCCCAGAAGTTAACGAAGATTTGTATAATTGTATAGAAGTTACCGAATTACCGAAATTACAAAATCTTGTTTATGTTAATAGGGTTTCATGTTCTTTATATAAAAACTATGGTGCTTTCATACCTCCTACGACGGTTCCTGTGCCGTGGGCTTCAACCAAACTCACTTCCCTGGGTTCAACCTCCGCATCTGCTAAGGCTTCTCGAAAAACATGCATCTGAGCAGTCGCGTTGGGAGTTCCAAAGCTCATCGCTGGACCGTCGTTATTCATCGCAGTTCCCCGAATTATGCCAATGATGGCGTCATCGTCACGCAGCGCATTTGCCAAGGTCTTAAGCACCACCGCACCACACCCTTCAGCTCGCACAAAGCCATTTGCCCTAAATACATATGCATTAGGCACTGTTTTTTTCTTATGTATTTGTTATGAATATATAAAAGGCAGTTTGGTGGGGTGGGTCAGGGGTTTCTCTAATTTGCTGATTCTCCTGAAAACACTGACTTGAATAATCATTCAATTACGTTTCTAGGTACACTGAAGCTATTTAAATAATTGAAATAGCTCAAACGCAGTTTCGAATTAATTAATTCTGATTAATAATTAGTAAAGGTTAACTTGGAAATTTAGTATTGACTAAACTTTAATTACACGAATAAAAAGTCTTTTTTATGACCGTACTGTTTGATTGGCCAGCGGCTGTACGTCCGTAACAAAACGAGTCTTTGCAGTTGTACTGGAAACTCCCACCCTTGCTCATTGTCTATCTTCAGTAGATGAGCATTATAAAAAAAACTGTCGAAAAACTTAAATTTCTACAAAGTAAGGAACTAGCAAATGGATCTATAAATGGGGGATGTATATGCTATTTTAATTAGCAAATGCTTCTGTCAAGAGTTTGTTACACCACGGGGTAATGGAGTCCTGTACTGTAGCAATTTTCCATTGCGAAATCACACTGAAAATTAAGTAAAACTAGCCAAACAGGCTCGTCCTAAAACAAGAGGATTCATTTGTTTAAAAATTGCATACAATACCTTTCGTCAAACGTTTTGCATCTGTAGTCATCACAAAGTACCGAGAATTCCTCGTCTTTTCCAAATTGGCCTAAAAAATTAAGTACCAAGTTTACACCACTTGCAATAGCAAGAGACGTTTCTCCTCTTCGCAGGCTCTGAACGGCTAAGTGTATAGCGCTGGAACTGCTCGAACAGCCACTCCTAAAAGGTAAGAATAGGGGTACAAATTTACAAATGTGAAATCGCATGAATAAATTTCTAGAATAAGCAAAATATACTTCTAGCAACTAACTATGGGGTTATATTACCTTGATGCGTAAAGTGAAAATTCAGTGAACTTAATAAAAACTATAATTGGAAAAGCTTGTGCTTTTACTTGTAAATTTACTGTACTCTTTTCATATTTGCAACCAATTTCCATAAGCGTGTGAAACTAGCCAAACCATCCCGTCCCGGAGGAGAGCATCTTTAGTGGACAACGAACTTTGGCAAGCGTACCGAGGCCATTTGGCACCTCCGTTTCCTATGTCGTGAATTAGTAATATTAAATTCCATCGATGATATGTTTAGCAGCCGATATTCTTTTCCAATTTCTTGAAATTTTGAATATTTTATCAGAATCCTTTATAAATTTCATGACGACGTGACGATTGTAAATTTCATGATAAACCATAATTATGCCTGGACAAGAAATTAAAATTGAGTCAGATGCTTGAGCTTAATATATTTTAACTACTTAACAATCACAAATTATGAGACTTATAAATTAATACTTAAGATAATGACCATTGTGCCGATTGGCTTGTATTCGCTTTTGGTAATGTTAATTTCTTACTCAGTTGCAAGATTTGGTCCATATAAGCCTAGGTGGTGTGAAATGCGAGAGGCTGTAGCGCTAAATGCATTTCCCAAGTATCTATGATGAAATTCCTTGGCGTTGAGAGCCTTGCCCGGTATATCGCTACCGTAGTCTTGTTGCCAGATACCCACAAATACGCCCGTCTTACTCTCTCTTAGGCTGTATGGATTGATATTGGAATTTTCAAGGCTCTCCCAAATTACTTCTAGGAGAAGGCGCTGTTGTGGGTCAACAAATGGAGCCTCTCTGGGGCTCATTCCAAAGAACTTCGCATCAAATTCGTCTATTGGACATTTCAAAAATCCCGCCTCAAAATTTCGCTCAATTTCATTTAAGTCGTGGTTTGGACGACGTGGGCGGTCCTCTGGGTACTTCCGAATGGGATCTTGTCCAGAAACAAGCAAATCCCAAAATTCTTCGTTGCTATTGGCTCCTGGAAACCTGCAACTCATGCCCAGCACTGCTACGGCGTTTTTATATTTGTCCATATCGTCATCCAGCATTGTTCCTTTGATTGCTCCAATCAGATTCCCTATAGGCAAGTTGTGTTCTTCAAGAGATTTCCAAAGGAATTCTTTCGTGTTGCAATTCTACACAATGTATATAAATATAATATAATTAAATATAACATCTCTAACGTGAATTTTCTTGGTATTAAAATAAGAATTATTTATATTTTATTGTTAATATTTTTATTAGAGTTTTGTTATGTATATCTGAACCTCGATTTCCGCAATTTGTGAAGTAACCTCCTCCACAAATGCCGCCTTCCATTCTTCGTAAATGTCTCCGGACGCTTTCGCATCTACATTTAGCTCTTGTGCATGGTGCTTTGGGAGCGTGTTGTAGTGGATGATGTTAAATGTATGACGGCTGACAATTATGTTATCATATTTATATTATTAGGGATTAATAACTAATTACGCTTTACCTAGTACTGCTAACATTTTCCAAGCTATCCGTCATCTGTAGAAACGACGAAGTAATGTAGTGGTTCTTACTACCACCATCAACAGCAAAATACGACTCAAAGTTTAGATCACCATTCTCTGGTAAAAAAAAATGCGGTGGTTTGAATTAGTGTAACTTGTTATTTCTGTTTCTAAAATGTGTTAAATTCGCACTGTATGAACATATGTTCAATTGGTACTTTTTGGTACAAAGTTCATATTTGAACTTTGAATTAAGTACAACCTAAAATGTCTGCAACATAAAACCCCACATATTGGTTGTGTGTAGTTGGTTTTACGTGCTATAAGTTTTTTCATGGTTATTTTCTGCTATAAGAAAGTTAATAGCAAAGTTATTAAGCAGACTTGATGATTTAATGTGGTTTAAGTAAGAGAAAATAATAATAATAAAAAATTCACACCAAAGTAGTTGCTTACCTTTATATCGTTCTAGAAGCTCTACAAAAACGTTTTTATTTGGTTTGAACACAAATAAAAACGACGAGAAAACCAAAGGTTTTTTTCGAGTAAGTGTAGCTGAAAATGCCGGCATTGAGAAAAGTTCATCCGAATTTTTTAGCACCTACAAAAAAAAACGCTGTTGCTTTATACTAATCTGCTAAAACTGCAGATTAAAAACTGCAAAACGTACATCCAGGGTTACATTTATTTTCCGTTCTTTTTATTTGCTTTTATTTATTTTATTTGAAACTTTCTTATTTTACATAAATTGTTCAAAATGTTTTTGCTAGCAGAGATTTTTTCATTTACTTACGTAAGATTTTGAATTGACGTATACGCACTTTCTCCATTTTCGCAAGTTCCACAACGAAATAATTCCAACTCCAACTCCTTCAACGCTAGGTATGTCGTACGTAGTTACAGAGTGAAATTCTTGCTGCAATAGCATGCTAAATAAATAAATTATACATTTCCAAATTACCTTCTCATATAACAGATTGTTCAACGAATCCTATTAAATTTAATATTTCAGGCCATAAAACATATCGAAAATAACCAATCTTATGCTTAGGATAGGTACTCGAACTTATCTCTAACACTCCTGTGCTATAGTCAAATATTTTTATAACCTGCGTTTGCAAAGCAATACTCGAAATGAGCATTTTTTTTTATTTGCTTTTACATAAATTTAACATGTTTAGGTTCAAATAAGATTTGGTTCCCTTCGAAATTTTTAGCGCTGAGACATTATTTAGCTCACTAATCTTATTTAGCTAAAATTAATTATTAAGCTAATTAAGCTTATTTAGCTTACTTTTCACCAAAATCAATTATTTGGCTGATAAGTTTAGTTAGCTTATATTGAGCTAAAAATATTTTATTTAACTCAATAAGCTGATTTAGCTTTTATTTGGCAAAAATTAGTTATTTAGCCATTTATTTATTTTAACTAAGTTTTACCACATTGGTTGCGACACCATTTTGGAAACGACAATTGCAAGACTTCGGGTCGTAAGCGTTTTGCGAATTGACCTTGCTAGCGCCAAGGCTGCCCATCCCTCTCCATCGCATTCCGCCAACGTCAACCAGCATTCGTCAACTGGGCAATTCAAAAATCAACAAGAAGTTTGTAGTTAAAAATTTGTTAAAAAAAAGAAGTAAGTTTACTTAATAAAACTCTTGGTTAAAATAAGCTCCGAATTAATTCGTAAAACTCAGCTAAAGAGTTTTTGTTACAAAGTGCTATATTTACCACCCATTCTGGTACTAGTTGATTTGAATTTGGTATGAAGCTATGTGCTGTACAATTATAATAGAAAGGCAAATATTTGGGTTGTTGCAGTGAATAAAATTTGTGCATGAAAGAAAAACAAACTAAAAATAATTGCAAATTTGCAGGTCTATTTAAAGGTATTTGGACGGATTTTTTTTCCTTTTAAAACTACTTTTCGGGGAAATTTTAAATCCACTGTCTGAAAAATAAGACAAAGATTTCCCTGGGTATGGTGTAGATTATGTCATCATATGACTACAGCCTGGTATTTGTACACGGCTTGCTTACATCAACTAATTAAGCAATTTTCTACAAATATCACACACTTTCAGCAAGGTAAATTCAATTAATTAAAATTAATTACCCTTGCTCTACTCGTACATTATGCAAGATCATGAGTAATTTTTAGGCCAATAGAACATTTTGGTGGTGAATTTCATAATAACTTTTTTTTGTCGTACAAGCACGGTGTTTGACTTTGAAAGGTCATTTTGAGGACTAGGAACCAATTTAACTACTTTTATTATTAACTTTTAACTATTTTAATTTAACTACTGTGCTTTTTGCTACAAGAAAAATTGGGAGAAACAGTGCGATGAAATGTTCATGCTACGGTCTCTTAATATTATATATTGTTTTTTGCACAAGAATTGTGGTGTAATTTTACCCAGGCCACTTTTTCTCAGCTTCAAGTCATGACCACGGCGAGCATAGCATCTTTGCACAAGAAATTTTGCTACGAGGTTTTCAACATGACAAATTCGAGCTTTTTCTATCACCATCTCGTCTTTATATTTCGTTTTTAATATTATTATATGGGTAGCCAACTAACGTTATTCTATTTCTACCCTGATTTTTTTTGGTGTTCAAAGTCAAAGGTAAGAGGGTAAGCTTTATTTAAAAAAATTCAAGGACGGTGAAAAGTCAAAGGTAAGAGGGTAAGCTTTATTTAAAAAAAATTCAAGG
>VYYI01002882.1:0-13567 GCA_021029175.1 Bilobella aurantiaca | reverse complement strand
ATCATGAAGATACGTAAAATTTAACGTTTCGAAGATAACTTAAAAAACACAATTGATTCCATAATTTGTTAAACTACTCCATTATATATTGACAGTTGGGTATCTGATAGAACATAGTAGTTATCGACAAGTCCTAATCAACAGCATATGTAGACATTTTGATTTTTTTATACGCTGCTCGGGCGTCGAATTTGGGTAATATTTTTAGTAAAACTTTTCTTACTTCATTTTTAAAGTCCAAAGTTTCATTATTGTAACATATTCAAGCACAGGATTTATAAACATAAACAATCCAAATACTCCACACATGCAGCCACTGACAGCTATTGGTACCACTAGAGCAATAACGCCATGTACGATTGTTTTAATTGGTTGCACACCAAACATTTTCCATATAAATGCAAAACTCAAGAGAGCGATTTGTGACAGTTCATTGTTTATCGCTGTTAACATCAATATACACAAGGGTGTTGCAAATATTCTGATATATTGAAAACATTTGTTAACGGACATTATAACTAGCTCTGCTTCATCATGTTGAGAAAAATACGGCACGCCATGAACTTTATCTGTAAAAGAAATTTTCATGAATAATGGCTAGTTCAACACAAGTTACAATATAAAATGTATTTTGAACAATTAAATGAAAATACGTTTATAAACGCAAATTCTTACGCATATGTTTAAAGCTTTTACGAGCAATGCAAGAAATTATATCATTCATGTACACAAGATACCATACTTGCGCCACAGAAATAAGTTGTACCAGTGTAATTAAACCAATTATTAATATACGTAAGATGTAACTCTTACAAAGGCAAAACGCAACAAACGCAAATGTCGTAGTTATAATCTGTATGATTAAAGCTAAGCCTCCTATGATCTTCGCTTGAATCTCATTTTGCGTCCGAACTAATTCGTAGAAACCACCGTTGCATACTAATCTAAAACAATAAACTTTCTACCAATTTCCTGCGGCAACAGTTGCATTGATCATTTCCCGGCTCTCTTTGGATAACATTATAAAGCCTATTACTGAAAATAATTAAATGTCTCACTTTTTGGTATAACGCGAAACGTTGCCTATAAAGCTGAAATAAATTTCTGTAGTTTTGCTTAACGCTGCTGAACTGAGCCAGTGAATATCAACAATTCTAACTCTCCCATTTTTTTCTATTACTATTAAAGGGATTTATGGGTTCGAAATTTCTAAATCATTTTTATATTATATTAAGCTGCTTACCATGTTGCCTCCATCTATTTAAACCAATCAACTAAAACATTGCCTAGAATTGGCTAATTGAGGACGTCACTTAATGTAGAAATAGTTAATTCATCGTCCATTTTCTACTAAAGAAGCATTATACCATACTGAATATTGTATTTTGAGGCCCTCATGCAACTCAACTGCAACCAAGGGCTTGAAGCTAGGTGAAATAATATTATTACGATTATTTCTTTACATTGTGCTTTCTTATTAGTTTATGGAACACGGAATAATTCATTAGATTTTTTTCGTCATTTCTGTCCGTCCGTCCGAGCCACACGTGTATCTCAGGAATTACTGAACAAATCTCAAATCTGTTTTCGGTGTTGTGTTCCTAAGGTTCCGGCGCAGTTCAAGTTTATTTCTGTTTGCCGATAGTGACCCCCTATGGAGTCTTAGGTCAAGGTGAAGTATAACCTCACGATTATCTTAGGAACTACTCAACGTATCTCAAATCTGTTGTCAGATATGAGTTCCATAAGTTTCGGGCACAGACCATGTTTGTTTTTGTTTGGCCGGAAGTGACCCCTTTGGGGGTCAAAGGATATCATTCTATGACAACATAAAAATGACCCTTACAAAAGTTGTTTTACTAATAAAGGGGAGCAATATTTGTATAAGACACTTTTATCTGTGACGCTCAAAATGACCCCTTCACTTGGAAATCACCCCTTCACCTCAAAATGACCTTTCAAGGTCAAAATCTAGGGTTGCATGAAATGAAAATTTATGATAGTTTCGATTCTAGAGCTAGCCCTCTTTCACCCGGAAATGACCCCTTGACAACAAAATGACCTTTCAAGGTCAAAATCTAGTTTTGCATGAAAGTAATGATGGTCCTGATGACCTAAAATGCCTTTTATATTTGGAAATGCCCTATTGACTTCCGAAATGAAGAACTTCTATTTTTTAGTCTAATCTTAATATTTTTCTTGTTCAAAGTTTCTTACTTCCACTATTGGTTGACCGTTTTACCACGGCTTATTCAACTATAAATTTTCTGCTCACATGCCAATGTTTTAATTAAACAATAGATTTATTTTTGCCAGAACAACTCAATGAAACTATGAATCCTATACCTAGATCAAATAACAGATTCAAAAAAATGCTGCAAAGTGAAGTACATGGTATATATGACAGCACGATGGCGGTTATGAATAAATGAACGATGGAGTCTATAAATGAATGAAATTTAGGAGGAAAGCATTAATTGACACGTGGTGTAAGTTTGTAAAATAAGAATTTTGATCTAATAATGATTAAGTGTCAAATGATGAGTAATCCGGACTATTGCTGATACCCATTAAAAAAATTGTGATTTTAGCATCAAACAGCCTCAAAGAAGCTAAGGTCGGCCATGTTACTGCTTGGGAGGGACCATCTCTCTACACTAGCCAGCCTGAGAACGTGGGTTTAAATACCGCGATCAGCCTTCAAAGTATCTTTCCTATTGGTTTTTCACCATGGAATTGCCAAGCCTCTGACCTTGTGTATGTAAGTATCTTCTTAATTATGATTACGCACCACAATCAGAAAAATAAAGAAAAGAGATAGGAATTACTCAATAGCATTATGTTGTCATCAAGCGGGACTGTCCGCTACATTCCGAGCTTGACGAGCCTAAGCACAAAAGCCTAGCACACCGACCTTACGTGAAGTACGGTTGTAGCTTTTGTCTGATAACCGCAGGTGACATTGTAATGAAGGCAGTTTTCAAAATTTCCTCGAGATTATTTGGGTAATTTTCATATACTCCTGCCGTAATGCCTTATCAAAAAGATACGAAGGGTTTGTGAGAAATAATGGGTAGACCGAGATTCGATCCCAAGCAAAGGAAAAGGTAAGGTTGCTCGTGTTACCACGAGACAACGGTGCCTCCTATACCAAGAGAGGCTCAACCAACACGCTATTGTTTTGCTATCCCACAATACGGCCATGCACAGTTATAGACAACGCGATTCCTTCAGGGGAAGGCCATTAGTAAACGGCTTACGTCAAATGTCAAATAACCGATTGATTGAATTGTAGTTTGGCTGCGGGAAAGTGTAATTCCTACGGACCGAAAGAGGGACGCAAATCGCTCAAGCTATGGCCATAAAAATCAGGCAATTATTGCGGTTAAAGCTTCACAGATAATCTGTAACAATTTGTGTGGAACGTTTGATTTTAGCAATATTTAAGTCTACTAAAAGTACAATATGTGAGTCATTCTTGAAATTAATTTAGTTTTCATGTCGGAAATTGTTACAATATCTTGCTAATAAGAATACAATTAATTCTGTTTTACACACGTTAAGTTTTTGATGCTCTGGTTTTATTTCCTGTTTCATTAGAGTCTGGAAAACATCATCATTTGGAAACTGATTGTAACGTTTGATACATTTGTTATGCTATAAGGTATTTTTCATTTGAAATGACTTTTCCCCTCGATCTAGTTATGCTTTTTCTGTACAGAATAGGAGATAATAGCGCAGATGTATTATGCTTGATGACGTTTATTAAATCAATTTACATAATTCTAAACAATGTTTGAAATTGTAGTAAAATTGGTTTAAAATGGAGTTGGCGTTCCCTCTCGAGAGTCAGAATAATTTTGAATCCAACTTGTGCACTCCGAAATGCTCACTTTTCCATCAAGATCCAAGTCTGCTTCTTTCACAAAATCTGCGTACGTTTTTCCTGCTAGTCTTGCATCATGGCTCGACAGCATTAACAATAAGCCTGCAAACTCTTCTTCAGCAATATATCCGTCTCCATCCTTTGTCAAACTTGATGGCGTTTTCCCGTGCAAATTTCGTCATCGAATGAAGCACTGAAGCGAGAGCGATGTAAATCTCCATTGGCAACTTCCCGTCAAAGTTCTTGCTAAAATATTCAACGTAGGTTGCCTTCTGCTCGTCTGTCCTTGGGTAGTTCATGGCGTCAATTAGCGCTGGGATGTCTGAAGTGTCGATGTAGTCTCCTTCAGCGTAGTAGGTAGGCATACTTCGAAGCAAGTCCCTTAGTCCATTGAGTTCGGCCTCAGAATACGGTTTTCGAAAATCTCTTGACATTTTGTTGTAAATAGCTTGAAAGTTAAACAATAGTTAAATGAATGAAGTATGATACTGACTAAAACAAAACTGTCAGTCTTATAGGTTTTGTTTCCTACGTCATTCGGAGGCTTTTAATTGCTTTATCGTATCATTACTAATTTAGATTAGTTTAATTAGGGTCATTTGCCTTTGCGATTTGACAAAAGCGTGGTGAGCGAAAAGTAGAAATTAAAAAACTTCTCAATTACTAGAATGTTTTCCTTTTGAATAATAAAATGGTTGTAGACTGAGATGAGTTTTATGATTATGCTTGAAGAAATTTTGAGAAATTGATAAGCCGAAAGGGGTGATCTACTTGATATTTAACTACTGTATTAAATCATGTAAAGTACTTTAAATCATGAATTACTTTACCTAATTATCTCTGAGTCATTGCTGTTATTTTGCTAATTAACTTATCAGGTCCTCGTGTGACCAGCCACAAGTTATTACTCCGCAAAAGCACAATGACGATTCAAGTAATTAATTTAAAAGCTTAGTAAATTCCCTCTTAAAGAAAACCACTAGAATATTAATTTGATATTAGCTGTTAACAGGTGTTTTGTCAAAGAATTTTTTTTTAATTTATAACAAATATTACTGTTTAAATTTAAACTCTTAATACAGCTAACATAATTGCCAAATTATCTGAAAAGTATAAAAAAAAATGTGTGTGCTAACTCTGTTGTATTACTCTTGAATAATTTTTATATTAAGAAAAACCGAAGCTTGTGTGACAAGGCAAAAGGTGAGTAGTGAGGAATGGGAGATTAGAATTTACATGTAAAACTTTTTTTGGTCAACAAAAGCGTGTAAACGGGAATACGCATGTTCGACTCTCAAAGGAGTCTCATGTCCTATAGGACGGTTTTTGTATACTCGTTGATTGATAATTGATAGTATGCTGCTTTGATTTACTTTTTTGGCATTTTTTTTAATTTCAGAGTTTAATTTTTTGTTTAATTAACTAAATTGACACACAGGTGGTGATGCGTCAACTCAGCACGTCCGCTCGATTCAGGCGCTGTGCTGCGGTGACGCTTTTTAACATCAATTTAGCGTCAAATCAGCACCTATGCGAATAGATCTGTTTCAATGAATTTGAGTTGATGAACTGACGCTTTAGATTAACATGCTCAGTTGACGGTGTTATGGTGCTGATTTGATGCACCCCGGAATTTGATAGTGCCCAGAGGTAGTTCATGAACACTTATTAATAAGTATGTTTTTTTCATTTCTAAACAAACCTATTGTTCAGTTCCAAATTTCTAAACAAATAGTTAAATTATAATACAATTCTACAGAAGATATGTACACTCTGACGATATATTACAAGATAACATAGCAGATCTGCATGCAAGTTAAAACACAACCTTACTCAAATGTTTCAAGGTATTGTGCAATCGCTTATGTATGCTATATTTTCTTCCATGTATATTATGTAGCATATTTGATCAACGACAAAAATTTATCATCCCTATGATGCCAAGTAGTTAGTTTTAGAAAGTTAAAATGTTATTCGGGAATAGTTCGAATATAAATAAATGCTACATCATTTCAAACGATTTTGATTCTGACATCAAATAATTATTACACATTATAGGATGCATGGGTGATCCCAGCTTGGTCTTGATAACATATTTATTTTTATAGCTTTAAAAAATTCTAAATTGAGATTATTTTATTTTGTTGTTTTAAAAAAAACTGTGAATCATCACAAATTTAGTATTTACTTACCTTACTAAAAGTGTTAATGGACCTTTGTTTTCAAGCTCGATATTCTGTTTACTCACACTATGATAAATGGATTTGGTGTGCGAGTATCTATTTGTGGCTATTTATATCAAGTATTCAACCCTTAATCATGTTTCAAAATTGCCAATACCAAAATTTCAGGAAGACACGCAAAACGCCTCCGAAACTAAAGAACCGCGTCCTTTAATTTTTCTTGTTTGAATCGCTTCCAATCATTTTAACTTTTATATATGCAATAAAAAATCAAATAAGTTATGTCGAGAAAGTGGTGACTTGAAAATTATTATGGACTTATAACAAATGGTAAATTGTTTGAAATAATAAATTAGACATTCTGGACATTTGGAAAAAACCAGCATCCATTCATTGCTGCCCTAATTGGATAATAATTAGGATTACTCTGTTTTCAAGCCCAACATCACAATTGCGCTTATTCTGAATAATGATTTTGACTTACCAGGAGTGCTTCTGAGGTGATTATTTTAAAAAAATCTGAAACTCTGACGTTAAATTATACTAACAAAATAATGATTTTTAAGCATAGTGCGCTTTTGCAATACTCAACATTAAACAAGCTAAGTAGCAAACTAAGGAAAATTTTGTTAATTTCTGGTGAGATTCGCTCTTGAGTTTTCAGGTTTTTTTCTCATTTCTCATCTTTTGCTCTTCTGAATTGTAAATGAGTGAGGAAAAACTTGAGAGAATATGAAAACCGAAGGTGCAAATCTCATAGGTGGATATCATATTTCTCTCTAAACATCCATCTAGATTTTCAAAATTTGAGTATTGCAAAAGCAGACTATGCTTAAAAATCATTATTTTGTTAGTATAATTTAATGTCAGAGTTTCAGATTTTTCAAAATTAATCACCTCAGACGCACTCCTAGTTAGTGTTTGCAGTTTTCAGGAGAATTCCGCTTTTTCATTGGCTATACAAAGATACATGTGCTAGGGCTATACTATGTTTTAACAAAACACGCAAAATATTTGCTAAGAGATTAATAGGTTGGCTAGTCAATAAATTTGATGATCCAACATATAGCATCTTTTTTGTTTGAAAACTTACTTAAACCGTTTTGCAAATCAAATTCTTATCAAATCGCAGTAAAATATGAAATAAATCTAATCCCACAAACTTTCTGCTTGAAAAGGCCTAGTACACTTAAAACCCTTCGGATCTTTTATACAAATAATTAGCATTTAATTGAATTATGGAATTATGCAGTAGAATAATCATTGCCTTATTTAGTTTAATCGTATGTTATGATCCTCGTGTCGAAAACAAAGTTTTTTTTATACAAATACAGTCTTTGGTAAGTTTAACAGCAATGTGTTTGACGCATTTGTAGTCCATTCATTCGAGAAACTCAAAAACGGCATTGACACGTGACGGTAATATTTCAATTATAAATTCCTGTTAACATAATGGCATGATTAAGTTAAAATTCCATCTAATTAGTACCGCTGAATAGGTACATTATATACTAACATGTCAACTTCAAACAATGCATGCTGCATACAGCATAGAACATCATAATGCTTTCGAAACCATATACAGTCAAGAAGCCCTCACTTACTTTGATGTGTAATTGGTCGAATGGTATTGTTTTAAGAATTTGAAGCTCCGCCATTTCTATGTCTAGCGAAAAGAAGTCACTTCTAGACACCTTGAGAAACACACTCAAATTCCCGAGGACCTTTTTCATGTCCACTATCATCAAGTTACTACAGTACATCTTGCACTCAACCACCATGTATGGTGCTGGAATATGGGAGCTGGCCAGCCCACTGCGAGACCCTAGAAAAGGTACAACAAAGATACCTCCTGGTATTTTATCATACTACTGAAAAACTACAACTGACCTTCCAAATCCCGTTTGCATCGACGTCAATGGGTTTGTCGACAAATGTCAAGCCTGGCTTGCCGACGGACGCTGCTCAACACAAAAACAATTCTGTAAAATGTCATGTGAATTTTGCTGAAAACGTTAACCCTCAAAGGAGTTGAACAGTGTTTAGCAGTGTTTTAAATAAAATTAGATGCACAAGACAACCTAAACGAACCGTTTCTTACGTCACCCAATAAAATTACTAATATAGTTAACAGTGATTATAGCATGTGAGATTATGACCTCACAATTAGTGAATTGTGATTATTTAAAAGGAATAAGCCCTAGGACGCGTGCAAGCCACTGTATCACCTCGGCGGTCATCACCACTTACAATCAGCCATTACATTTTAATTAAAAGAATACAAATTGAGAAAAAAAATGTTTTAAAACTTTTTTCATAAACATGTGTTTTTACTTGGGATCAATACTATACAAATCTTGTTGCCCTTCAGTAGAGGAATAAATTTATTGTCTCATTTTAGGTTGCCATGAAACAGCATCAGTGAACTTGACCTTTGACCCTAAAGGGGTTAACTAGAGGTCAATTAAAACAAAATTCAACTAGGCCGTAATTCAAGGCAATCGTTCCTGCAAACTGATTTGAATGTTTTGATGCAATGGTAGAACTTGCTAAGACCAGAAAGGTAACCCTTATTCCAACTCACGAGATTTACCTTGTCAAAAAAATCTAAAATCTAAAATAAAAAAAAATCTGAGGAATTGTCAAAGACAAAATATCTAACATAATCTGGATAGATAAGAACTCTAACCCAGGTTATAACGGGACACAACATCTAGAGGCATCACTTACAGAGAATGAGACGCAGTGACGCGGTTACTTACAGAAAATGAAAGAGGACGATGAAAACGAGAGACCATTTTCTATGCAAATGTGACGCATTTGGATTGCTGCGACATCGAGTGCTTGTGAAGCATCCATTTTCCCTACAAGCACTAAATGAACTCCCTTGAGGAAAATTCTCGCTTTTACAAAAATATTTTTCGACAGACGGACATGATTGCAGCACAGTATATCTTGTATCTTCGAGTTACTGCAATGGGCATAGTAGAGGCCTTAGCGGTGTCGGCGGAGTTGTGCTAGTATAACTATTGCCTCTCCTCCTATATCATACAAGTTGGGCCCATGTACCATACTAATTTTTAAAACATTATACTTTAGAAGAAAATAAAGTTGAATCTGAGTCATGTTTTTAGCTGCATCCTAATGATTAATCTACTGTGACCTTATTTCCCCTTTGCCCGGATAGTGCCGAATTTCAAGTTGCACTTTCCCTTGCCCTTGAGTTTTTTATGCACCTTAAGACCAAGAAAAATTATTCTAGAGTGCGCAGCGCATTTTGCAATTCTTATAACACTAGCTTTCACTGTGAAATTTCCACAATCAGCTTCAAAACAAGTCGAATTTCTGTAGAGCTTGTAGAGCTAAAATCGTTCCACAGAATCATTATATTATCGTTAAAACGAACATTTTAACTAATATATAAATATCAAATATATAGCAAACATTGAGACACCGGATCCCAATGTAAGTAAAAAAAAAAGATCCTTGCATTTATAAGGCATAAAATGCTTAGTGTGTAGAAATTATTAAAACTAAAATATGGAAACGTGTTTTAAGCCAGTATCAATACCAGATACTTAGCTTTTTGAGTTTTGAGTTTAGAGCTCTTTCTAGGATAGTGACAATTTTCAAGTTTACAAATTACAAAGTTCGTGGAGTATAATTTAATGCGGCATATGCGGTAAACAGCATGGATAACGCCGTCAGTTCATCTCGTTACGTTGTTCAAGTGTTAAATTATTCAAGAAAGTATTTGGAATTGTATACTTATGACTGGTGCGTTGAACCAGAATTCGATTTTTTTTTTAATTTTTTGCCAAATTGCAACTTCTTATTTATTTGGCATCCACTGGAAGTTAGAATTCTTAATTTAATTTCTTTTACAAAACAATAATGTATGGAGTAATATATAAGATGTAACGGTATGACTCATCTGATAATTAATGTTCCTTTGTTTTAATTTGAGCATGATGAATACAAATTGCGTTGTTGCGTGTCCGAGTACCAACAAGAACTTTAAAACTTGAATCCAACTACCTTTGTTTTGTTTGAAATACTTTCTACAACCTTCTTGTAATTAATTAAAACACGGAGCGTTGTCGTGTTGAGAAATATGTATTATATAATTAGTTTATATAACATATATAATAACAGTTTTTCCAAATTTAATTTGAGGAGATCCTAGACTTGGTTCTTGTATTTTTTGACGCATAGTTAAAGATGTTATCGAATGCTTTCTATTTTCAAAACATCGAAATGACCGATGTCAAAGAGGTTTTCCAGAATTTTGTGGATCCATTAAGTCCTCTGCAACTAACTTGCTTTGTTAGTTGCAATTTTTACCTTTCAAAGTGCATATATTTAAATGGTGTCTCCCATAGGAAGGTATTTTATCAGAAAATTATCTATTCGTTACTACCAAATTTTGAAAAAGGAAAATTATACAACTGATTAGAGTATGTTCATGGTACATGGAACATAATAACTGTTCAATTTTTTGGCCTATGAACCGATTAATTTATTATTTTTTATGCCTCGAAGTTTTTACAAATAATACAATGCTTCTGGGATTGATTAGGCTATTTGAGTGTAGGACTTGGATAATTTCATTGGATTATTTCGTTTATTATTTCTTTGTTTAGTATTCAACAGAATATTTGATATTGTATAATACTCGTATTGCTAATTATAATATAATTATATAAAATTTTAAATAAATTTATATAGACGAAAACGCCTTCATAAAGTGTTAAAGTCTTTTCAAGTAACTGTATGATGCAATTGATAATTAACGCCATGTTATTTATTTTTTGAGCGTCATAGTGATGAGGCAAAATGGAGATATGGCGTGCCTTATCCCTGCAAAACATTTAAGAACTTCAATTACATTCACTGAAATTTAATAAACTAGAAACCAACATGCATCCATTCGTTTTCACTTTGGTGCTGTTTGAAATACTTCTTCACAACTTGTATTAAATTAAAACACAAATTATGGTATCATGTAATTTATATACTAATAGCATTCTTTCCAAGTTTTTATTATGCAGTGTGACCCCAAGGATGATCGAGATATTTGATGATTGACGAACAAGTGAAAACTTGTTCGGACTATTTCTGTTTCAAAATTTAAAAAGACCCTAATTGTAAAAAAGTATTTCATAACCTTTGCGATTTCATTAAACCACTTATAGCTACCAATAAATTTTTAATTTCAAGGGGTCTCCAATAGGAAGGCAATGTATTCAAGAAATTTCAATTTGTCGTTGGTCACCAAATTCAGAAAAAAATTCTTTACAATAGGCTTAGTATTTTAATTAAGATACTTGAACGAGCCACAAAATTTTGTACACTTCAATTAAAATTTAGGCATTTTTGACTAGCAAAAGGAAAAGCAGGAAAAAAACATGTAAAACACCAAGTTAAATTATTCTTGAGTTGATTCATACTTCGAAACTTTTTTCTAAATAAAACCCGTTTCTTGCGTATTGGAATAAGGAATCAAATGGCTAGTGAAATAAGGAATTGAATTCAGTAACAATTAAAGTTATTTGTCTTGTCAAAGAAATTATATAAATCTGCATAGCTAAAGTTTTCCATTTTAATTTTACTTCTCTAATTTAATGGCAACTTAACCTTGAACAAATACTTGATGAGCCGTGGTGATACTTTGTTTCAGAAATTGCTAACATGGCACTTTCATGTTCAAATGCCTCTGATTCTCGTCATTATTTCTCCGCTAGAAACGCTTTACTGAAGCATTCCGGCTTTGAGATTGTTTAGGCTGGTAGAACCTTCTAAATTAGTCATTTTGCAATCGTCACTTTGACAAGAAGGACAAAGGATTTCTTGCTCTTTGTTGTAGTGCATGTATTAAGTAGTGCTACATTTTGTATTAAGCATTAGTGCATTTTTTGGAAGAAAGAAAAACTGTTGGAATAAACGCTGGTGGTAATGTAAGAAGAAATTATAAAACATGTAGAAATTGATATGCGTTGAAGATTGTGTTGTATTATAATTTAAGATTCTTGTTTGTTTCAAAATTTTGTTCTAACTATTTTTTGCTATGTAGTAAAAATGTTCACGAATCAAAAATTATATATTAAGAATTCAGGTGACCTTGGTAAGTAACTTCAATAATACTTTCACCAGAAATTAAAAAATAAGAACCAAAACACAAAAATGTGATTTGACATATTTTGTAATCTTTTCCTAGAGATGTTATGCTTAAGGATGTAAAATTTTATGTTTCTTGTTTAATATTTATTTCCTAATAACAAAAACTTTAAACATAAATAAGTGAATTGAAGTTGCAATTGAACAATGTAATACATTTTACTCTAATTCCTGCTTTCTACTTTTAGAGACCCGGAGTGGAACGTGGAAAAAAATAGAGGTCAATAGATATGGTTCACACAGATGATTTTCCAGCTCTTGTAAGCCTAAATTTAAAAAATGATTGCAAAATTTTTTTGGTGTAGCTGTAAACTGAAAGTTTATTAAAACACATATTAACGTTTTTTCATTAAATTGTAATTTTTCCCTTGATGTGTCCAATTTATTCATAGTTTAATGTTGTGTAACTTTTTCATTATTATCCCAAAAGAAAGTGTTTAAAAAATAGTTCTGAAAGTTTAAAAGTAGACACAAAACTTTGACATATCTTTTAGAAAAAATTAACTGAGAAATTTCACTTGCTTTAGTTGAAACTATTACGGTCTCTTTGAACTTATAATTAATTCAAAATATTTAGAAGCTTTTTTTAAAACTTTTTTGTCGATATTACTTGCTCCATTTTGGATAAATAAATACTACAGACATATATTAATGTTTGTGACATGCATTTCAAATTGACAATTCGCTTTAAAAATAATAATGTCAAACCAAATTTTTCTCAATTCTTATAGCAAAAAAATTAACGAAATACTTATTTTTAAAGAAAATATTATTTGGTTATTTGTTTTTCAAAAAATGTATGTTTAAATTAGACTTCATCTACCCAGCATCGGATCCTAAAGAAGAAGTTTAAGAAGAAGTTGGACGCTAAAGCATTGCAACATTTTGACGGCTCCAGTGTTCATCCGCCTCTGTCACATCAAAGGCAAGTTTAATTTTATTACTGTGTGCTTGGCCTCTGACACAGCATAAAATTTTGAAGCAAGAGAAACCAAACCGCTGAGTTTTCCCAATTACTTTTGGTTGCAATATGATGCAAGACTATGAAAATAGAACATAAGCTTTTATTTTCATCTGAACTTTAACAATATATAAATTCACTACTAAAACAATTACATTAGAACCTCAATGATGCAACTAGACACTACCTTAAAAAGAAACAATAAAATTTTTAACCATAACTAGTAATCATCAAAAATTAAAACGTGAAAATAAATCCTATATAAATTTCCTTCACTAATGTGACGAAACTTCTAAAACGTGAATGTTGAACGTAATATATAATTTGAAAGCAAAGTAACACATTAATGAGGTATAAACA
>VYYI01002881.1:0-13574 GCA_021029175.1 Bilobella aurantiaca | reverse complement strand
CTGGCCGGGTTCTTGCTCCATTAATTCCTGTGTCTCGAAATGTTTTGACTTGGAAGCGTCACAATAATAATTTTGTAAGAGCACATCTCCACGCAAATACACGTGTTCCCTGTCAAGTGAATCCAAAGGCAGAGCAGAGGGCTAATTCGGGACGGGGAAAAGAGGGTCGACCTGTAATGGTGGTGGCGCAATTTCTTATCTGGGAGCGTCTATAAGTGTAGTACAGGGTGTCCGCAATTTTCTCAAGGTAGAGAAAGTTTTGTTTTAAAACGGAAAGAAGTTGGCCGAGAGATAGGGGTAATTGCCCTAGATCACCATATTACGCGGATTCACTCCTCTGGATCTATAGCCCCCATTGATGCTGCTGATCCCATCTCCTCCAAAGTGCGCTGATTTTCATCTCCAAAGTAAAGTGCGCTTTGGAGGCGCAAGTCGTTTCTCAAGTGCTCGTGTTCAAGATTAGTTGTTACACTTTCTGTCTGTGGCGACAAAAGTGACTTCACTACAGATTCATAGGCGGAAAAAAATATTGAGCCGTGCCAAAAGGTTTTGCAAGGAAAAAAAGAAGAGTGGAAAAGTTTCGTCGTCCTATGAATATGAAGTATGAGCTTCCGTTTGAATATTTTTCGCATGAAATCCATAAATTTCAAACCCATTATAATGGGCTTTAATAGCTGACACATTATTTTAATTGCTTTTCGAGCGAATCAAAACCATGTTGAGAGGCTCATAATTTATTTAGCGCTCATTTCAGCGATCCAACTCTTAAAAAAATTGTACCCTTGAGAAACATAACCGTAATCCAAAATCCTTACAACAGCAGGTTTAAAATGAGATAATTGAATTACTTAATATTTGAGTTTAGAATTGACGTTATTTAAAAAATGCTGTTTACAAAAAAGTATGTCACTAAGCATAAACAAAGAATGTTAATTATATAAAATATTAATATAAAATTAAATGTTGTTACAATTACATTTCTTGTTTTCCTTGGAGCAATCAAGGTAGATTTTCCGATGTTTTGGCAATGCTTGAAGTTTCAAGCTTCAAGCATAGTAAAAGACAGTTTACAGACACAGAGGATCAGACAGACGGTATTTGTTTTCTGAATTCTTAATGTCGGATTATTAGACTTGCAGGTTGCAGAATGCAGGATGCAGTCTTGCAGGCGGGTTATCAGGTTTGAAGCATTTCACTTTCCGTCCCTGCATTTTGAGTGTAGGACTCTGTATGGTTGGGGGGATTTGGGGAAAGCGGTTTAATTTGGCAAGTTGTCTTTTGTTTTCTGTCTTTTTTCTTCCTCTTGCGGTTGTTGTCTATTATTAGAATGGAAGTAAATCCCGAGGAGAAGCCTTCCCTTCATTTAATTTCTATTTCTTGTACTTAATTTGAAGTTGTAATGGAATGGGTAGAGAAAAGAAATGTGTGTTTTGATAATGAATAGAATTGCACAGCAGGAGAGGGATGTTTTGAAAATCCAGGATTAAGGCATCTCCTACTTGGGAGAAAGACAAAGGGGACTTTCTTGAGGCTGAGCTTTTCCCATTGTGATGCTAAACATTGTTTCCTCCGCTTCCGTCCTATTTGGGAGTGAGAATGCTTTTAAATGAGCTTTCCTTTGTTACGGCGAAGTTTGGGAGATATAATAGAAAAGGGCTTAAATACATCTCCCTCTTGCGCTTGACTTTTGTTTTCAATTTCTGTTTAGATTTCAAGATGAGTTCCTTGTGCAATAATATTTCATAAAGTAGACAGCTCTTATGGACCTGAATAATTGAATGAGGGTTGTCCTTGGACCCTTAAGTACAATTCCTCAAATCAGGGAAACTTCTCCTCTATAATTTCCTGTTTTGTTACTCCTTGAATTTACGAAGTTGCCTTAACTCTTGCCAGCGCTGGAGTCCTGCACGGACGCCAGCGAACCAATTCCCAAGTCAAGCGTAGGACGTCTTGAATATTGACGATTTGGACATGAAAGTGATTTCCGGAGAAAGTTTTGAAAGTTTTTAAGTATTTTGAATTAAGGTCGACAAGTTTTGCTTTTTCTACTAATGAGCATTTCATAAAAGTTTGGCTTTCTTAAAGTGGAATCGGCAAGAATTTGGCTTGAAAAATTCTTATAAGTTAAAATTTGCTTAAAATCAAACCTAAAATTTGGTTGAATTTCTTGTACCGAGATTCAGTTATAATTATGACATTGTGACAAAAATATTTGTGGATAATTTAACGTTAATGTGAGGCTACGGGAGGATTTCACGGGATGTCAATATTTGGAGGCTTAATTGTATGGAGCGAAATATTGAGAAATAGTCATTATAATAATAAGAGGGTGACATTGGAGGAGCATTTCAGCTGACATAATTATCGGGTGGCGTTTTCAAAGGAAAAAAAGGCTTCGGTTATGCGAGGTGGACAATCGGGATTGATTTTGTGAGAGTGGAAGAAGGGCCTTTTGCGAATGCTTCTATATGTCTTAATCCCTACTTTCTCCAACTTTCTTCATAATAAATGAAGAGGGAGAAGGGATGTTTTGAAGGATTGAGTGAAAAAGCGTGTTTTTAGGCCCTTCCCTTCACTCCCTCTTTCATCTTCTTAATCGAGATGTCAACTGAGGTAGGGAATCCGTCATTGGCTAAGAGCACCTCCGCAGACAGCCAACCTAAATGAGGGCCCTACAACTTTTCTTTTAAGGTGCATTTGATGGGTGACAGATGCGATCCACTTTGGAGCTAAAAATGAAGTTGACAGGTCTAATTAAACTTGTCCTCGAGAGGACTCATCGAAAGTGACATCATATCAGTCAATAGTGGGCGAACAGCGCTTGAAGTGTTACTATATTAAAAGTTGTACTGCAAAAAAGTGAAAAAATAAACCTAACATACAACATAAAAAAAAAGCTTTTATAGCCGAGTGATTCCAATTTTGGTTCTCGCAATTCCTCAACTATTATCATAAGCCAAACAAGCCGGTGTTTGGACGGAGGTCAATAAACAACGTTTTAAAATTTTCCAGACCTTCCAAACGTCAGTTTCTAACGATTTTCAAGTTTGATAAAAAAAAATTTCTACTGCTATAAGGAAATGACAAATAGAAAGTTAAAATAAGAAAGTAGGTTTGAAACAGATAATATTTTCTGTCAAGTTTTGGCATTTCAGCTGTTAGGCTTTACTGTTTCCTAAAAAGTAAATTAATAAAATGTAAAGGCAAATTGGGGTTTGCATTAGTTTTAAATTTTAGACGCATTTAGCAAGCCTTATACGTGCACAATCGTTTTTGAATTGTATTTACAATCTAAAGTGTATTCGTAGTGTTTACTAATCTGTTAACTAAGGCGGTATGAGACAGAGACATTAATGACACTTTCAAAAAGAAAGCTTCACCAACAATCAATCAATTCCACTTATTTTTTCTTGGCCTGTACTACACCTCTGCCTGAGTCCCTTCCTGTGCGATAGAGCAAAGTTGATTTTATGGTAGATGTAGATAAGGCTAAAGTTGACGTTAGGGCTATCACCGGTTTTTGGCTAACCGAAAGACAATGGTGGCGGATTTCCTGTTTGTGGTTAAGCCCAACAAAAATCGCTTTTTCCCGATACGCTTTTTGTATTTTTTTCCTTTCTGTCTTGGAGTTTGGCCTCTGTTTTCAAAAGATTAATTAATCTGAAATCCCGCTGAAGTTTAGTTCAAAAAGCCTGAGATTGTCACTGGACTTCCTTTGGAGCGTCAGTCATTGGGGAAACGCTGTCAAGGGACTGTCCAGCCCAAAACTTTCCCCTCCAAAGCGTTTGTTCTATTAATTACGTCCAAGCCTTTGGTTTGTTTGACTTTTCAAAAACAAAATGAATGGCCCCGCCAAATTAAATGAATTTGAATTTTGAATGAAGCAGTAGTGGAGATTGATTTGCGGCGTTTGGCTGAGAGCGGCCGTGTTTTGTTGCTCTGCTCCCAAGTGGCCTGGACTTGACGTGATGGATTAGAGTTGGCATTATTGTTTTCCTGGAACCTCCTGGAGCTCTTTGGGCAGTTAGGCGAAATAAGAGTGTTGTACAGAGCGTTCCAGAAAGATTTGTTGTCGGAGAAAGTACCTTGTGGTGGAGAAAGGCTTTAGAGCGTACTTCTCCCGATGACACTCTGTAGGAGACACACATGACATGGACAGGAGGCCTTGGCCATCTCTCTTCTGTCCGAGCAAGAGTTTCTAAAGTAAATAGGTCCCTTCCCTCGGTGAAACTTCTCCTGTACTTTCCCGCCGCGGTGAAATTCGAAATGCCGAATTTGATTATAGGAGAAAGTGCCTCTCTCCCTGACAGGGAGTGGTCTTGTTTGCATAGTTTGGTGGTCAGCTTTACAGCGGTTCTTCGCCTCGAAATAACACTTTTGACTGCTCTGGGGAAAGTGGACGAATGGACCGCTTTTAGAAAGGAAATTTTAGGAATTTCAGCTTAGGATGCTTGTGATGTTTTTCAAAGGGGTCTAAATCCTTTAGCACAATGCTACAACGCCTCAGCAGAAGACATACAGATGTGGTTTCGCACCTTTCATGGAAATTCAAAAGGTTTTTCGCAACCAGAGCGTGGCGAATACCATGATTCTAAATCCTTCTCTTTAATACTTGACGCTGCTTGGCAACATTAAATTTAAAGCTGGAGATTTAAACATTTTTAGTCCAGTCCGCTACCTTTCGGCATTGTTAAATTACGCGGACGGAAATTCCTGTTTCACAAATCGCTTTTGGATTAGGGCTTTACGCATAAGAGACGAAGAGGAGCGGGTATTAAATCGGGCACAAAAAAAAGTGTAGGCAAACCAATTTAGAATTTGAAATTGTTTTTTTTTAGATTTTTTTTTGGATGACAGCTCTCAGCTCCTCAGTGTAGTTGAAACAGGCCTTAGTTGGAAGAAGTGACGGAAAAAATGATTTCCAGGGTCTAATTCACTGGGCGTTATTTCGTATTGATTTTGGGAAGAAGGGGAGAGATAATTATATTTGCACAATGTGACGGGGATGAATTCAAGTGGAAGGAAAATATGAGAGTTGGAGGCGCTACAGTATGGAGAACTTAAATAAACTTGTCATTAACTTAACTACCGTTTACGGAATGAGTAATTATGAGTAAGGAATATTGGAATACGTTACTTTATTAGACAACATTATTTGGAAATTGTTCATAAAGGAGTCAATATTGGCTCTTCTATTAATTACACTTCTTGTTATTTATAAAGTGCTAGAGAAAGTACAAGCAGGGAACGGGAGTGACGCAGGGAGTTTAATTACTGATTTTAAGTGGATTTTGGAAAAATTGAGTTTCAGCGCGTGGGGGTAATTACTACTGATGCTTTATGTTGTGTAGAAATTAATCGACCGGCAAGGTCCGAATCTGTTGTGGAAATTACGGTAATAAAATAGGGGGTTTTGGGTTGTCAATAAAGTGCTTTGCTTTATGGACAATTTTTTTAAAGATAATTTCTGTTGTGAAATTTTGGGGACAAGTGAGAGGTAATTATATTATATATAGGTTATTATTATGAGAGACAACTGCTTTGAATCCTGGAATATCGTCGCGTTTAGTTTAAAATTGTTTGTTTAAAATTTTGTTTGTTTGTTTGTTTCAGTGCTCTTTGTGATACAAAGAGATAGTTTGAGAAATGTCCAGAATGAAAAGTGTGGTTGAATTCGATTAGGGGGAAGTACCTTCCCTTTATTGCTTTTTTCTGGAGGAATTACGTAGAAGTAAATTTATTTTAGGGAAATTCTGCGAAGCGTTGGCAGTGATGGATGGATGAGGTGGGGAGTGAACTTTGACCTGGCGCTTTGTTTCGTTGTTAGCATAAGATAGGGGAAAGTGGCTTGGAAATGACATGGGTGAAAGTGGTTTTTGTTATAAATGAAGAAGGGAAAGCTAAATGATGGAATTGGGAGGTTGAAATGGAGAATTTTGGGTGGTTTGTTGATGTGTAAAAGTGACTGGGAGTGTAAATGGAAGGCGTACTGATCCCTTCCGTTTTTAAATCTCATTGAACGGAAGAGGCAACTAGAAAGGAAAGGTAGTAGAATGGAATATTTATGACTTTCTACTACACTTTCTTACCAACCTCCCCTGACTTTCACACTTTCAAAAGTGTAAAGGAAAGTGAAGAGTCTGTGGTAGAGTTAGACCTGCTCAATTTTTCAATTGAGGAATTCCTCAAATGTGAGTGCTAAATTATTCACAATCGCCAATCCAGGACATCAAAGTGGAAGAATTCCGATTCTCTTCAATTTTTTGACGATGTTCCAACTTTAAATTGAACCTGATTTGGGGTGGTGAATTATCCGTTTCCAAAACTCCAGTTCTTTTTTTTTCTAATCTTATTTTGTTTTATATTAAATTTTGTTTATTGGTTGTTCAGATGCTGTTTCGTTTGTATTAGAATCATTATAGGAAATAGGAAATTAGGAATTAGTGTTCGGGGTCACTGATGAGTTGTTTGTGAGAGCTGAGGATGAGGATATCCTCTGCCGTAACGCCAGCCATTAAAGTAGAGTAGTTGGAGATCCTTGGAAGAAGAGGAGTGCTTGAATGGAGAGGGTCTTCTTTAGAACAATTTTATTTTGGGTTGAAGATGGGACTATGCTTTCACTTGCTTTCACTTGTGCGTCTATGATCTTTTAGGAGAAGGGAAATAAAATTTTGAGAATCCCTTTATTATTGTACTTTATCGACAGGGAGACGGGAAGTGGCGGGATACGGAGGATTATGGACCAAATCCCTTAAAAACTGATCTTCCGGCCTTATTTTCACTTTCACTTTTTACACTTTCCCATCTCTAGGGCCTCGGGAAGGGAAATCTATTTGCCACGCTTACGCACTTCATTTTGGAAAGTGTCCTAAGGAGGACCAGTGTGAGTGCGGTAGGCAGAGTACAAAAGTACTCGGAAATGGTGAATGGGACTACGAGCGAATTTTATATAGCGAGATACCCCACCTCCTTTATAACATTTTTGGAGTATTTTGTGAACTGCATTTCACTGCACTTCGAGAGTCGCTTCAACAGAACCTAATGGACTGGAATTGTTGTGAGGATATAAAAATTCAATTTGGTAAAAACGGGAAGGAAGAAAACCTTAAATTATTCGATTATTCTCTCCATTTCCTTTTTCAACATTTGAATTCAATTCTGAGCCATAACGAAACTCTGGGAAGCCAAAGGTTTTGTAGCCATGGATTTAAATCAGAATAAGGACTATAGAATAAAAAAAAAAATTTGATTTGACTTTGTAATGCGATTTGAAAGAGAAATTAGATCTCGAAAGAGGCAGTTTATCTTCGGAAAAAAAAACCCTCGTCCATCTATTTGCAAACTGGAAAATTTTTTGCTCATTTTCAATTTTTTTTTTTTTGCTAATTTCCTAAAGGAAATCATAGACTTAATACATACTTATAAGACAAAATATCCAGATTTAAAATACTGCTTATGCTAAGTAAAATAGTCCTAGCCCTAATCTTACCTAATTATTACATGCAAGTTCTAAAAAATAAGGACAAAAAAGCTACATTTCGCTAATGGCAAAATCTAACCTAATAGCTTAGAAAACTTAAAAATCACATAAATTTATGAAACATGGCATTAACTTTAAAACGGTTTTGGAGTAATTTCTGAGTATCTGAAGACGGGCTTGTTTGGCTTGAGTAATAATTCCTTGACAAAAGAAGATGATTCGATTGAAACGGAAATGGATTTGAAGTGAGTTGAAATTTTCGCTGCATTTTCCGAGACGGATTTGAGTTCATTTGTCAGCTTTCTTTATCGATTTGAAGTGAAGAATTTGCTCGTGGTCCTTGCAGTAAAGTTGATTCAATTTGGAGAGGGCATGAGGGAAATTGTGCTGGCGGCCTTTCAAATTCAAAAACCTCTTGGACAGTGGAGGCCGAGCCGAGGCACTTGCCTCGAGAACTGAATGAAATGATTCAAAGCGCCAACCGGAATAAAGTCTTAACCTACTTTAACTCTCCTTTCATTTCAAATCGTTTCTTCTCAGGAGAAAGTTCTATTTTCCTTTCACTTTGGTATGCATTAGACGAAAGCCTCCTTCCGAAGACCTTCCCTCAATCTAATCTCTTCCTTGATTTCCTTTCCGGCTCTGGATCTTCCTCACTTTTTTCTTATTGTTCTCCACTTGGGAGCGTCTTTGGTGAGGTGGTGGGAAAAGATATTTTATTCAAACTAAAAGCCGCTTTGTTGTTGAAAGGAATCGAGGAGGCTGGGCGGCCCTTTTTGAAATAAAGCGTATTTTTCTTCCCTTTTGTTTTTCTTCTGATTCTCGAGGAGATACTTTGTCTTGTGATTGAATGGTGTCAGGAGAGAGCAAGGCCTCGGATTGGGAAGAGTAAATGATTTCTATCGAAAATCCCCTTCCTTTTCTGGTCATTATCTTACTCGCCGCCGCCTTGACTTTTCCTTGAAAGAAATCTCGAAGAAAGCACTTCAAGTCCCTTGAGCACGTTTTCCTTCCCGCTTTTCGCAGCCTTGGAACAAAGGGCCTCCGTATTACTATCTGTCTCTGCTCAATCGGTCCTCCCCGCCCTTTTCGGAGCCACTAATGAGTCCCACCGTAAATGTCGAGCAAAGGTGGAAGGGTGTTAACCATGGTGGGACTCGTGGGGCACTCATTAAAACTTCTAATCAATCTCTAGGACGTGCGGAAGAGTAGTTTAAGGGTTATGCGTTAACTGTACCTTCCAATTAGAGTCAGTGTAAATGCTGCACGTCGCTCATCGTTTATGTTAGCGTTTTTACTTTATAGGAGATCGAGAAAGAGTTGTACATAAAGTATGCAAAAATTGCTGGACGGATAAAAATTTACAGAACACAAAATAAAATAATATTTTTATATTCATATATTATATTATATTCATAATATTTTGCATGAAATTTGAACACTTGAGGATGCGCTTAACCTTAAAAATTATTAAGTGAGTTTCAATGTGAATTTAGAATTAGAAGATGACTGTTTTCGGAACGTAGAACGTAAAGGAAGAGACCTGAAATGTTTTAATAGCATAAAGAGACTTTTGAACAGAGATATTTTTAGGGTACGAAGTAGGATTTAGTGGTAAAGTTTCCGTATTCAGTTTTGAACTTTTCTTTCTGTCGGAGCATCATTATAAGGGAAAAAAATAGGACGGGGAAGAGACACAGGAGAAAGTTGGATTAGACAATCGATCAATAATCGCTTTCCTATAAAAACCCTCCACACACGAGAGACTTGGAAGAATTGGAAAGTTTGCATATAAAAAAAAGTTGATTACTTCCTTTCTCCTCCAATTTGCTTCTTTTTTTTCTGTTTTATGTCTTCCCTCTTTTTTTATTCTCCCTTTTGAATAACGTCAATTCCTTTTTCCTTACCTGTACTTGTGCGTCCATGGGGGTCTTCGAAATTGACTTTATTGAGTTTTCCTCTAGTTCCAAATGACATTATCCTCTGAAAAAATCTTCTTAACGATTCTGATTTCCCGCTAGGTTCCAGGGGCACTCCACGAAAGAATTTGATTGGTATCTGTTTTTAGTGGGAGTGAAGCCTGTCAGTTCGCTGATGGTTCATTGCTTCTGATCGGTTTCCTTTAGATTTGGATGGACGGTAGCTCCTGGCACCGTAAGCTTCCGAATAGAGCTGGAGAAATTAATAGCAAAAAAACCTTGGGTTGAGGCTGAGGCTATTGAGTATTATGGAATTGCTTAGAGCTTGGCCTTGAGGAAAGGGTAATTTTTAGTTTTCAATTTAGAAACTTTGTGGAGGCAATAATTTGGTAGATTACGGTAATCAATAGTAAGAGTAGGATATTATGGATAGGAAATCCAATTGAACATGACAGAAGAGGGGTAAAGGACTCTGGGGAAAGGTGCCTTTTTCGAGGGAAAGGGCCTTCAAGACGAAAAGAAAATGCTTATCCAATATCGATATTTCCTTTTTAGCTAGCTCTGCTTTCTCCGCTTCGCTAGCTCTCTCCTAGCCCTACATCAAGAGATAGGTCTTTTTTGGAAGCTCCATGAGAAAAGAACTTAATCAATTATTCACTAATCGCTCACCTTCTACCACGCAATTCATCCATAACGGCTGGCTACCTTCCCTTCTTTCTATCCTTTTCAATTCAAAAGTTCCCGCCCGCCCGCACTATATTCATTTTTTTTTGGTTTCAGAAAGGCTCTGGCACTGGGAAAAGTGCAAGGTAACGGTGGCATTTTCAGAAAGGAAATAAAGTAATTTTCTATGAAACAGAATGAAACTTTTGTCTTCTCCGCCTTTTTTTTCTTCCTATCTCTTATTCCTTTCTGAATAATGAAACTTTCACTTTTGTTGATTGTAAATGGACTTTGGGAAAAGAATCGGTCAGTGTTTGTCATAGTTTTTTCTAATAGGACGAGACGGGGGGTCTAGATTTGTGCGGAATTGGAAACGACTTCATTGTTTTTGACAAGGGGTCAAACCTGTTCAGAAGAAACGTTTTTTAGAAAAAGGATTTTTTTGAGAAAACAAAATTACTTGTGAAAATTTGGGGCGGCCATTTCAAATATTGATTAAGTTTTAGAAAGTAGTGGAGAAAAGAATAGAGGAGAGAAAGTTATTTTAACCCAAATAGTAAGAAAGCGGTGGGAAAAGGCAAGGCGATAGCGTCACTTGACATCGACTGTCTATTTTTCTAAAGAAAGTCTTCAAAGAAATGAAATCTGTTTTTATGAAAGTGAAAGTTGGGGAAAGCAGGGATTGGTTTTTTATTGCTTCAAGTGTTGATTTCATCTGGGCGGGATTAAAAAGTTTTTGTTGCTCGAGAGTCGTTTGTTTCTATGATTATTTCCGTTTTTTGGTGACTGGGGAAATAGATGCATTAAATTATAAATGTAAAGGCTTCCGCTTTGTCTCTTCACAAAAACTCTTTCTTTCTTTTTCTTTTTTTTTATGTAATGGAAGGAAGTTGGATTTTTCTTAATTTCATAATAAGGAAATGAGAGGAGGAGAGCTCATCTCTTTTTTCGGTCCTTTGGGGAAAATGGAATCCAAATAAACTTTTCCTATTTCATTTCCAAGTGCATTTGGGTTTGCAAAAAGGATGTCAACGAGGCCTGTTCCGCCCCTGTTTGAACTAGCTCTCGAAATCTGTTGAAGGCGTGGAGAATGTGTACATGTACATGTGGTGGAATGGCTGGAACGAATGTGTCGCCTTTGGTAGAAAAAATAGGTGTTGAGAATGAAGTTTTATGAGAAGAGTGCGCCGCCATTTTCATTTTGCACGACCAACTTTCCATTACGAGCTGAGGCTGCATGAGAAGTTCTGATAGGAATAAGGGCAACTAGATCCGAAAAAAGTCTAAAAAATCGTTTAACCGTAAGAGATTTTGGTTTGTGAATATTCCTGTAGTGCAGTTATGAATTTTAAATTTTAAAATTTTAAAAGAGAAAGTTCTGGGGAGAAATGTTGTGCCATTTCGTAAAGGGTTTATGACTCAATCTGATGAGCCGTGATGCTTTTGAAGTGCATTTTTGAATATCACTGGAAATGAAAGCCAGAATCGAATTTCCGTGACTGACAGTTGCAGTTTGTTTCGTTTTTTACCCGAGGAGATCCAAAGGTTATTATATTGCACAAGGAATATTTACTACTGAAAAAGAGAAAGGGAGAAAGGGAATTGAAATAAGGGAAGATGAAAACTTTCTTTTTTTCTCTTTCTCAAAAATATAAATGAAAATGAAGGGGAAAGTAGTATAAGCGGAATTCCCTCGTGGGGCACTTTTTAGAGATGGAAAAGATATAAGGAGCAGCTTATAATACTTTCTCTTGCCTATTTTTTCATTCCTGGAGCTTCTCCCCTTGATGAAAGGAAATATTCCTTGACAATAAGATGTTAACGGCGGGGAGAGGGAAAGTAGCTGTGGAAGAGAGGGATTTGCCCATCAATGTCTCTACTACTTTCTCTTTTTTCTTTTTGAAAATAGGATAGTATAAGCTGTGTTTAGATTTGAGCTGATATAATTTCTCATCTCGTTTGATTCAAAATATAACTTTTTTTTTACATTACCTTGATTCAAAGAGGATTTGGCCTTGTGAGATGTAAAGAAAGTTATTATACGACTTTCTCCGTTAATGTAATTTCCGTCCCTTCCAATTTCATTTACGATTGCATATGCCATGCGAGGGAGCCAGGCAGAACGTAATTGGACTTTTTTTTGGGAATAGGAGAACCCAGGTAACAAAAGTTGGATTTTTCGATCAGCAGGGAGAAAGCGGAAGCTGGAAATGGAAAGTCAGTCCTCGAATTATGAATAGGCTCAGGAGAGGCAGGAGGAAGGTTTTGAAAATGAAACTGTCAGGTGAATTATTACGAAGAATTCGGTTGGGAGATATGAGGCTGAAAATGGTGGGGAAAATAGAAAATTGGTTCTGTTTCTGAAACGATACGTAATAACTTGCGTGGATTAGAATTTTCCTGTTTACAAATTGCTTTTTGTCGATTTGTGCAGAGGGGCTAAATATTCGAGATCTACGCAGTAGTCGGGCTGAAATTCTTTTTGAGAGGTTTTATTTTACTTTTTGTATTTGTAGTTTTTTTTTGTAGTTTTTGGATTTCTGTAAAATTGTTGTTCCTGTAAGAGTAAAAATGTCAGAGTGTTTTTTAAGTGAGGGATTGTAAGATCTGGGGATGGATTTTGAGATCTGTGAGTCCTTGAGGCAGGACAGGGGCAATATGTGGGTTTTATAGGTTCATAAATGGTGGATAGGAGTACTTGTGGAAGCGGATGGAGTTATGATAGTAAGGGATTTTGAAAATAAAATGTAGGGCTTTTTTCTGTTATTTTCTTGGCAGCAGGAACGGAAGAAGAAAACAAGGATCTTTTATTCTGTATTCACGAGAAGGCAAGTGCATGAAATTGAGAATAATTGAATTCTGCGCGGCCTCGCCGCAACATACTAGAGAGCATTGATACTTCTTTTTTACTTTTGTGCCTGCTTGACTCACCCTTTTGATTTTTTTTTATTCATCCTGAGCATCTGCCTGCGTTCTCCGTCTCTGTTCCAAAACGCTATGTCATATCTGAAGAGAAAGCATCTCGAAATGTGCTGTAGAGGAAATGGAGTCAGAAATTGAAACAAAACGGAGAGAGGCAGGGAGATTGGAATCTTTTTCGAGTTCTTTTCACTTTTCATTTTCCTTCCTGGGAACGCAAGGGTGAAAATTGAAAAGATGTAGCCTTCCTTTTTCAATAATGTAAATACTTGAGGGCACTAGGGACTTAAAGGGGAGAAGGGCGATGGGCCATGTCACAATTAAAGAGGCCTTTGAAGTGACTGATTCAATAGGAGTCTATAAAGCATTCAAACAATATTCTGAACATAGCGAACAATTTGTAGTCTATCGTAAAAAAACACCTTTAGCAATAATACAGCAAGCAGCTTTACCGATACGAAAGACACCTAAGCGGCCTTAAAACACTTCAATTAGACGTTTTTTTTTAATTTATGCGGAGGAAGGTAGAATATTTTTGCAAACGTAAAACGCAACTTAGAAACTAAAAAAATATATCACTTTTTTTTACCGTG